>JAJPUD010006178.1:49426-106582 GCA_023553655.1 Myrmecobius fasciatus
TATGTATTTGTGTGTGTGTGTAGATATAATGTGTGTGAGTTTGTGTGTTTGTGTGTGTGTGCCTCCATATATGAGACAGCAAGGTATTGCAATAGATGGAGTGCTAGGCCTGAAGTCCAGAAGACTCATCTTCCCAAATTCAACTTTGGTCTCTGACACATATTAGATGGGTAATCTTGAGCATGTTTGCCTCAGTTTTCTCTTCTGTAAAATGAGATAGAGAAGAAAATGGCATGCCACTCCATTGTTTTTACCAAGAAAACCCCAAATAAAGTCACAAAGAGTCAGACACAAGTGAAACAACTTGAACAACCACAAAGTCCACATATAGACATATACTCATGATATACTTTTAATTTTCATTTGCATTATTAACATTTTTCCATTACTTTCTTATGTCTGGATGGTGATCAGTATAATAAATCCAGCCTAAATTTGTAGCATTTGCCAATTTTCAAGACATAAATACTCACATTAAAAAATTAACAATTGGCTCTCATGAACAAGTTTAAGCTGATTCTATCAGACCCTTGGATTATAGAGTACCTTATTCAAAATAAAGTGATAGGTAGTAGGGAAGGTGCAGGCCATATTGAGAAAGTGTATTCCTGTGAGAAAGTTAAAGAATCAGAATGGAAAAGCATAGTCTCTTGCTTTGGATGAAGTTCACAGAAGTGATGATACCATTGGAACATTCAATAGGCATCCTAGATAGAAAGACAAGAGAGATGGCACCACAATTCTGGAATAAAGGCATGATCTGGTATTGTGAAGGACCACAATTATCCAGACATCCGATGGTTTTCTGTCTATACCAAAAAATAGCTTAATAAATACTCATGGATTGATTATTTAACAGGAAAAAAAAGATCAAATAAGGACAGGACATTTTCTTGAACTATGTGACACTGATCACCGTCATCAGAAAGAAGAGAGATCTGTTCACTTAAGTCAATCAATCCATGTTTAGAAAGGGCCTAATATGCACCAAACACTGTATTAAGCACTGGAATTACAAAATGAAGCACAGTCCCTTCCTTCAAAGAGTCTACAATCTAACACAATTCCTATTTTATTTATCTTTGTAAAAGAACATAACTTTTACATGGAAAATGAGAGATAAATGGTAAGCAGATAGTTATCTCCAAGGTAAATAAGGATGGAGTTAGATGGCACCTAGCTTCTCTTGATGATTCAAGATACTTTGCTCAGATCAGCTTTATCTTCAGATCATAAAAGTAGAGCAAGTTATAATTTCTTAGCAAATGTCAAAAATATTTGAAAATGTGGGAAATAAGGTACCATTTTGCAGAACGGGAATCTGGGGAATTTCAATTTACAATAAAAAGGTAGCAACAGCATCTGCAAACTAAATGTAGGTGAGCTTGATGGGTATCCTTTTAACTTCCATGTCTTAATCATCAACACAAAAACTGCTATAAATATATTTTGTGCAAATATGTCTTTTTTTTACCTTTTTGTATATGTCTTGGATACAGACCTCGGAGGAATATTTCTGGATCAAAGAATATGCAAAGTTTTATAGCCCCTTGGGGATAGTTCCAAATGTTTCTCCAGAATTGTTGGATCAGTTTATAACTCCACCAACAATGTATGTGTCCCAGTTTTCCCACATTCCCCTTCAACATCCAAGATTTTCTTTCTCTCTTTTTTTAACTTGTAATACACTTTATTTTAATAGTATTTTTCCAAATTACAAATCAAGACAATCTTTTACATTCAATGTTACGTGATTTTTAGTTTTAGATTTTTCTTCCTTCTCTTCTGAAAATGGTAGGTAATCTTATGTAGTTTATACATGTGCTATCATGTAAAACATTTCCATATTAGAAAATTGTTGTGGAAGAATAAACAGATCAAGGGGGAGGACACAAAAATAGAATAAAGTAAGTAAAAAATAACTATTCAGAATCCATCAGTTTTTTTTTTTTTATCTAGATGTGGATAGCATTTTCCTTCAAAAGTCCTTTGTACTTATCTTTGATCATTGTCTTCCTGAGCTGAGTTATTCATGGTTGATTATCATACAGTATTTCTGATAATGTGTACAATGTTTTCCTGGTTCTGCTCATTTTGCATCAGTTCATAGTAGTCTTTCCAGGATTTTCTGAAACCTGCCTGTTCATCATTTCTTATTGTACAACACTTTTCTATTGCATTCATATACCACAGTTTGCCCAGTTATTCCCCAAACGACAGAAATTGCTACCATAAAAAGCGCTGTCATGAAATATGTTTTGCTCATGTAGGTTCTTTTCCCTTTCTTATGATCTCTTTGGGATACAGACCTAGTAGTAGTATTGTTGGATGAAAACCTATGCACAATTTGGTTGCCCTTTGGGTATATTTTCAAATTGCTCTCCAGGATGGTTGGATCTGTTCACAACTTCACCAACAATGCATCAGTATTCCAGTTTCCGATATCTTTTCTAGCATTTATCATTTTCCCTTTTTGTTGTCATATTATCCAGTCTGATAAGTGTGAGGTGACACTTCAGAGTTGTTTTAATTTGCATTTCTATGATCAAAAGTGATTTAGAGCACTTCTTCAAATGCCTATAGATGACTGATTTCTTCACTTGAAAACTGCCTGTTTATATCATTTGATCACATCAATTGGGGAATGGCTTGTACTCTTATAAGTTTGACTCAGTTCTCATAATTTGATAAATGTGGCCTTTATCAGAGAACCTTGGTATAAGGATTGCTTACCAGTCTTTTGTTTTCCTTCTATTCTTAGTTGCATTGGTTTTGTTTATACAAAACCTTTCTATTTTAATATTAATTATATATATAATTAAATATAAATATAAAACTAGCCATTTTACATTTTGTAATGTTCTTTCATTTCATCATAAATTCTTTCTTTCTCCATTGCTCTAAAAGGTAGATTACTCCTTGCTCTTGTGATTTCCTTATATGTCTAAATCATGTACCCATTTTGATCTTATATTGCTCTATAAGATAAGATGCTGGTCTATACCTAGTTTATGTCCTCTTGTCTTCTGGTTTTCCCAGCACTTTTTTGTCAAATAATGAGATCTTTTCTATTCCAAAGGCTGGGGTCTCTGGGGTTATCAGATACTATGTCTTGTGTACTTGTATGCTTAACCTGCTCCACTGAACCACCACTCCATTTTCTAGTCAGTACCAGATATTTTTGATGACTACTGCTTTCTAATATAGTGGAGATCTGATATTTATAGATCACCTTCCTTTATTTTCCCATCTTTACCTTTATCTTGTGTGTGTCTCTCTGCTTCGAATATGTTTCTTGTAAACAACACATAGTAGGATTTTGTTTTCTTTTAATCTGTTCTGCTATCTGCTTCCATTTTATATTAACTGTAGATTTACCTCCCTCCTATTTTTCTTCCTGTTTGTTTTCTCATTCCTTTCATACAGATCTTCCTCACCAGTGTTTGCTCCTGTCTACCACCTCTTCTAGTCTGCTCTCTCTTCTATCAGTTCTCCTCCCCTTTTAATTTTTCTCCTCCCTTTATAATTCCCTGAAAAATAAGATAGATTTCTATATTCAACTGACTATGTTTATTATTCCCAAAGAACCAACCAATACTGATGACAGTAAGGTTCATATGAGATTATTCCAAGCTCTCTCTATAGGTTGACAGGGCCTTAATGCTGCACTGAGGCTGGTGCTTTAGCTTTTTCCACTGGGTGGGCCTAACAAAGTTCCACCCATTTTGCTGGGGTTCAGGAGCACAGAGTAGCCAATGCTGCTGTATTTTGGCAAAGAAGCTCTCACTAGATTTCTTCTTGCAGTGGGACACATGCCCCTGTGTCTAATTGAAACAGACCTTTCCTGAAATCATTCCAAGATATCTTCTGCTGGAAGTTTTTTACACTCCAAATATTTGTGGGTTGTCACTCCAAAATCCATTCAGAGGCTTAATCTAGTATTAATTTTGAGGGAAGCCAGGAAGAGTTCAGTCAAAATCCTGATTACTCTCTGCCATCTTGACTCTGCCAACAGTATGCTTTCAAATGCCTCTTCTAGATATAAAATTCTATATCGCTACAGTCTTCCTGACTTCAAATAGCATCTTGAGACTATGATTAATTCTTATGAAATATCTTGGTTCATAAGATAATTCCCAGAATTTTCAAGAGGATAAACTTAAAAGATTATAATTATATTTCTCTTATGCTCTATTTCAAAAAGTCACTTCATATCTTCTTTTGACCACTTTGTAAACCACTAGACTGGATGGCCAGTCAACTCACACTGTGTTCTTCCATAGAAAAATTAGTCATCAACAGCTTTTGTTATATTCATTGCATAAACAATTCTGAAATATTACATGTCTTAGCCTGGTTGTCTGTGAATGTCAATGCATCCTCAACAAATGGTTAAGCATTGTAACCAGAAATAATTATACATACTTTAAACTTCAAACTCCATCTGTCTGAAACCATGTGATCACATTTGTTTTTTGTCTATATTCCTGACTGTCCTAATTGTCTTTATGGGATGATATTTCAATATTTTTTCATATTTACACTCCTAAATGCTTATTCACTGGGATACACAAAATATGAAAGGAAATAGAATGCAGCTTCTGAAAATGATAAGGAGATCCTCTATAAGTGAGTTTTATGAGAACAATGAAGGAAGGAAGGAAGGAAGGAAGGAAGGAAGGAAGGAAGGAAGGAAGGAAAGAAGGAAGGAGAAGGAAAAAGAGGGAGAAAAGAGAGGAAAGGAGAGAAAGAGAGGAGGGAAAGAAACAAGGAAGGAAGAAGAGAAAAAGGAATAAAACAAGTATTTACTAAGTACCTATGTGCCCAACACTGGTCTAAGCACTTTACAAACCAAAACAGACAGAGGTTGAATGACCTGTTCAAGGACAAATAGCTATAAAATATCTGAAGTCAACTATGATCTAAGATCTTCCTAATTCCAAGCCCAGTGCTTTATCCACAATGCCACCTATCATCATGGATAAGAATTGTGAAAAGATGAAGAATGGAAGGATTATATCCAGTAGTGGTAAAAGGAATATCTACAACTGGAGTTCGAAGATCACCACATAAAAAGAAAAAAAAATGTTGGACAGTATCTAGCACAATACTTGCAATTCAGTTCAACAAAGATTTATTAAGAGTTTGTGGTATGCAAAATACTGTGTTAGTTGCAGGTAATACAAAAATTATACAATTCCTCCTCTAAGGAAATTAGGATTTATATTGTGAGTACAGATAAATATTAAACATAAATAAAATACAAAGAGAAAAAGGCCACTAGTAAGTGGAGAAGTCAGTCACAGACGACCTTCTGGAGGAGGTGACACCAAGCTTTACTTTAAAGGAAATTAGGCATTCTCTGTGCAGAAGTTAGAAAAGTGTATAGTCCACATCTTATGCTGGAGAGAATGTTTATTGGATTGAATTGGACTGAATTAAGGCACTTATGTATGCACATATATTGAATTTTTTTGCATAACTGCATTTTTTGGAATTATATTGTGAAATCACTTTTATTCCAAATTGTAAAGATAAACCTTCAGATGTCAGAGCTGTTATTGTTTTTGTTTTTATCTAAATTGTATTTTACTATTTCTTCTATGTAAACTGATTCCTGTCAACAGAAGATTAACATAATTTCCTTTTTTGCTGCCCATTGTTTGGACCTGGTAGGGAACTGGGCAAGAAGAAAAAAATCTCTTTATATAGTCAACATTAGTCAGTGAGATCTTGTTTTCTGCATTCTCTCACACACACACACACACACACACACACACACACACACACACACACACATTTTCACATGCAAGGCTTTATTCACAAAACTGTTTTACTCAAAGGCTGAGAATTGACACAAAAACATATGGCTAGTAATATGTGTCTTTCAGTTTGTGAATGCATTTTATACTTACTTCCACTTCACTGCTCCCAAACTTCTTTGTTTTGTCTTTTTTAACTTTTGAAAGGAAATGTTCCCTCCTCTTGTGAATCTAAATTCCAAATTGATTTTGTTAATAGTAGCCAAGGGGTTAGGGGAGGGGAAAAAGGAGGAGAGACAAGAAAAGAGAAGGTCAGACATATTTTCTAATAGCCTTCTGGAATTTTAAGATTTTACAATTTAAAAAATCTGTTCTTAGTTTAAATCAAGCTAAAATGGAAAAGAATTAACTTTGAGGTGAAGGATTGAGAAGAAGTTAGTACATGTAAAAAGAGTAGTCTTCCCTGTTATCTCCTCTTCTAACCTACAAATCCATAAGTAAAAAGTAGGAAAGGCTACACCAGAGGGTTTTCCCCTAAGAAATGTTTGGATCTCCCTAGATATTTTCAGGGTTCCATTGGAGAGTCTCTCCTTCCACTACTCCTTTTTGTAAATTTAAATTTTTCAGGGATTGGGGGAAATAATTCTTTTCTTCCTTTAAGTTTATAAATGAAGTGTTTTCTAATACATTTTCTTTATAACTTAATTCTGTTTCTTTAAGGTAAACTTTATAAGCTGATATATACTAGATTACTATGCCCATTACAAATATGGAAGGTGATATGATTTGTATACTGATGCCTAATAATTTGTGTACTGATTGAGGGAACTCATCCATGTTAATGCTTCCTCTGTCAACACCTGAACATACAGCTCGCCTCATCGTGACACAGGTTCAGTCAGATCGTCTGAAATCCTTATGGATTGTAGACTCACAGATATCATTTGCCTGTTGGCCTGAAACTATGAGTAAACAATCTCTGTGTTTATTCCATATCAGAGAGATCCACATGTCTTTGGTGCCTCTTTTGAGTGTTTTCTTTCTTTTTTAATTAGCTTGTTTGTCCTAGTCAGAGGTAAGTTTGAATTTCTACTTAAAATGCCCTTATCTATTACAGGAACCCTTGGGAAAATGTTGGATTTTTTCTATATTGGAAGAGCCCTTTCTAAATTTTTGGATTCCTTTGTGTTAGAGGAACTCTTGGGAAACTCTTGAATCCACTATTTGTGGAAGGAACATTTGGAAGCATATTGGATTTTCTGTGTTGCAGGAACCCTAAGGAATATTTATCTTGGATTGTTTGTTTTTTCACCTGAAGATAAGGGATAGGGGGGAATGATGAGGAAGAGGAGCTGACTGCAGATTAATTCAAATCCCCTAGCCAAATCTTTCCACATTATAAAAGTATTATCCAAATTTGGAACTAAGAAAAATTACACCTAAACATACCCAAAATGATTTTCTGGGAGCAGCAAGCATTTAACTATGGGGAGAGTATGGAAAGGTGAGTTGGTCCAGCCTAAGATATAATCTGACAATTAGAGCAGATAATGAGATTTTTTAATTAAGTGGCAAGATACCTATAATCCATATATTGTTCACACATTGTGGGAAATAATCCTTCATTGATTTGTAAAAGGCAGTTGTCATTAGCTAATTGGCAATAACCTTGATTAGATTTTAAAAATTTAGCCTTCAAACTTTTTTCACAAAATGATCAGGGGGCAGGTTTGTGAAGTATGGTCTTTGTACCTCCCCCAAAGGGCAGCCAAGGATGGGAGAAGATTTCTCTCTCCTCCCCTTTATAATCATTGGCTATGGCATCTTACACTAGAATAATACATAAAATGACTAGTTAATGGGGATGGTAGGCTTTGGGTCATGTTTGTTGTTAGAGGCCGCCAGGTAGGGCAGTGAATAGAAAGTCTGAAGTCTAGAAAACCTGAGTTCTAATTGACACACACTAGATATGTGACTCTTGGTAAATCACTTTAACCTTTTTTTGCATCTGTTTCTCATGTAAAAGAAGCTGGAGAAGGAAATGACAGTACTTTTGTGAAGAAATCTCCAAATGAGGTCAAGAAGAGTTAAACACAAGGGAGTGATTCATGGCAGTTCTAGTGGACTTGAGATGGAGGGAGCCATCTGAATCCAGAGAGAAGGCTATGGAGACTGAATGTGGACCAAAGCATGGCATTTTCACCTCTTTGTTGTTGTTGTTATTGTTTGTTGCTTTTTCTTTCTTTCTCATTTTTCCCCTTTGGTTCCAATTTTTCTTGTCCAACATGATAAATATGAGGGTGTACTTAGAGGAATTTCACGTGTTTAACTTATTTTGCATTGCTTGCTGCCTAGAAGAGGTGAAGAGGGAGGGAGAAAAATTTGAAACACAAGGTAGCTTAAAATAATCTTTGCATGCATTTTGAAAAATAAAAAGTTATTGTTATTATGTTTTAAAAAAATAAAAATTGGATATGACAACAACTGAAATGAACTTGCAGCTTGGTTATGAGTCTCAATGAGTTAGCATTTGTAAAACATTTAGTGTGGTGTCTGGCATGTAATAGGTCCTTATAAATGCACACTTCCTTCCCTTGTCCCTTGATAACAGGGAAAGAATAGGTAAATAGGGAAAGAACAAAGATTGAAGAAAGAATGGGGATGACATGGGCAGTCTGCTAAACAGTATGGAAAGGAACATAAATCAAGAATGTACATAGAGAGATAGTCCTTGAAAAGTAAAAGCCCAACCTCTTTATCAGAGACTTGAAGAGGTATCAGGGAATGATGTCAGAGGCATATGAGATAAGAGAGAATTATATGCACATCACTTCATTTTTTTTCAGGAAAGCATGGCCAGGACTTCAATTGAAAGGATGAGAGGATGTCAAGAGAGGCTTGACGTCTCAATCTTCTCAATTAACAATGGTTGGCCTTCTCTGGTAAAGATATTTGCTTCCATAATCCCTCATTTCTACTAGGAAGGGAGACATGTTTTTCTTAGAAAAGTAGTACTTTTCTTGAATAGGGGTGTTTCCCAGAATGACAGTGTTTGGAAACCCTAAGGAAGAGACACTCACTGAGCCTCCCACTGAGGTTTGGGGATAGAGATTTGATGCTGCCCAGATATATTGAAAACCCTGAAATCCTGTATCTGCCCAGTGGTTTTGTCTTCTAGGGACAGCTGTACCAAAATAAAAGATGATCCTCTTCATCTCTTTTCATCCATCCTCAAGCCTGAAATCCTGTTTATCTTCCCTCTTATAGGCCTTCACCACTGTTCTCCTACAGTACCATCCCTAATAATAATAACAGAAAAAAGAAAACTCTTAAGGATAGAGTTGGCCAAGGGCCAGAGACATGAAAGATTCAAAACCATTATTTCTGCAAAAGTGATGAGATAAAGCACCATCCTCTTTAAAACAAAACAAAACAAAAACAAAAATAAATGCCCCTAGGTAACTATATTTTCAAATAATCCCTAGCTGCCCATGATAGAATATCTCTTCTTAACACTCACCTTTATCCATATGTACTACACCATATGGCAGTGCCACTAGAGGTGCATAAACGCTTAAAAACCCTTTAACAAAATGGGACTCCTATCATGCTTTCACAATGCAATCAAGGGAATGCCCAAGGATAGGATTGATCACAGGCTTATATGAAAAATAATATAAAATCTAAAAAATAAATCTTTTAACTTTTAATTTGAGAAAAAAATTAACAAAATAAGATTGGGGTAGATTAGAGTATGCCCATTTTTTTTTTCTTCACAGGCTTGTTTCTCTCTAAAATCCTGCTTATGGGGTGAGTAGTAAAATACATATAGACACACACACCTCAAACATTGGCTTTAGATATAGAGACCACTCATTATAACTTTCCAGAAGGAAATTGTAGACAATGTCTGCATTGGCTTCTGCTTCAGTCTCATGACCCCATCATGAAGTGACTTCAACTTTTCCCTTCTCTCCTCATCTTCCTCACATCACCAAGACTTTCATTGCCGTGCATACAAATCCCTGTGCCTTTCTTCATTTTAGGGAGGATATATTAGTTTTCTCTCTTCCCAAACTGGGATGAACTACTGATGTTATAGTACTTGGGGGCTATTGCCAGGAATGGTTATATTCAGGACACCAAAACCAATTATGTCTTCATTCCATCATGTGCTTCAGATTTTGTCTGCTATGCCCTGGTTCTCTCTTACTCCTTTACTTTCTAGCTTATTTTTATGTGTTATCTTTCCTATTTAAATATGAGCTACCTTATGAATAGACAATTTTCTTTTTTTATTAAAAGCATTTTATTTACAGAACATATGAGTGATTTTTCTACATTGACTTTTACAAAACGTTTTTTTTTGTTCCAAGCTTTTCCCCTCCTTCCCCCTACCCTCCACCCCTAGATGACAGGTAATCTAATACATGCTAAATATGTTAAATTATGACAAAAACAATATATGTATACATATTTATACAGTTCTCTTACTGCATAAGAAACATCAGATCTAGAGCGAAAAAAAACAACCTAAGAAGGAAAACAAAATGCAAGGAAATATTCACAGAAATCGTTAAAATGCTGTGTTGTGGTCCACACTCAGTTCCCTCAGGCCTCTCTCTGGATGTATATGACTATCTTCATTGCTGAACAATAGGAATTGGTTTGAATCACATCATTGTTGAAGAGAACCATGCCCATCAGAATTGATCATCGTATAGTCTTGTTGCTGTGTATAATGTTCTCCTGGTTCTGCTGATTTCACTTAGCATAAGTTCATACAAGTCTCTCCAGGCCTCTCTGAAATCTGAATAGACAATTTTCAGATTAAAAAAATTAAAACCATTTCTAGTCATCTGAAAAAATGCTCTTAATCACTATTGTTCAGAGAAATGCAAATTGAGACCACTCTGAGGTAACATATACCTCTCAGATTGGCTAAGATGACATGAAAAGATAATAAATGTTGGAAGGGATGTGGGAAAACTGGGACACTAATACATTTTGGTGGAATTGTGAAATGATCCAATATTTCTTTGGAACTATGCCCAAAAGGCTATCAAACTGTGCATATCCTTTGATCCAGCAGTGGCTCTACTGGTGCTATATTCCACAGAGATCATAAAAAAAAAGAAAAAGGACCTCCATTTGCTAAAATGTTTGTAGCAGTCCTTTTCATAGTGGAAAGGAACTGCAGACTGAGTGAATATCCATCATTTGTGGAATGACAACAAATTATGGTATATAAGTATCATGTTATTATTCCATAAGAAATGATCAGCAGGATGATTTCAGAAAGACCTAGAGAGACTTGCATGAATTGATACTAAGTGAAGTGAGAAGAACCAAGAGAACATTGTACACAGCAACAGCAAATTTATACAAGAATCAATTCTGACAAACATGGCTCTTTTCATCAATGAGGTGGTTCAGGGCAATTCCAAAAGACTTTTGATAAAAAGAGCTATCTGCAATCAGAGAAAGGACTGGGGGGACTGAGTGTGAATCACAACATATTGTTTTCACCTATTTTGTTGTTTGTTGTTTTCTTTCTCATTTTTTCCTCTTTGATCTAATTTTTCTTGTGTAGCATGATAAATGTGGAAATATGTTTAGAAAAATTACACATGCTTAACATATTTTGTATTGCTTGCTGTCTAGGGGCGGAGGTGGGGGGATGGAGGGAGAAAAAAACTTGAAACATAAGGTTTTACAGGAGTGAATGTTGAAAACAATCTTTGCATAAATTTTGAAAATAAAAAGCTATTATTACAAAAGTAAGTTCCTTAAGAACAAGGATTATTTTTCTGCTTGTGTTTGTATGATTTAACAGAGTATATAACACATAGTAAGGCCTTAATAGATGATTTTTGAATTGACTTGAGGCTCTAGTCTCTGTTTTATCTATTACCTACAAACAGTCTATCCTCAGTGGGGTAAAAAGCCATTGCCATTATTATGGGTATTGAAAGCAGTTGATGACTTTTTGCTTCAAACCTTTGACAAATGAAAGCCAATTTGGCTTCTCCTGCTAATCACTACAAATCATGTTACCTTCTGGTCCCCCCACGTATGTGTGAATCTTGGGAAACAAATTCTTAGCAATTTCCTAGAATACCTATCAGGTTATCTGTTTGTGCCTCTTCAAGGGAAGACAAAATGAATGGCAAAAATGGAAAACAAAGGGTAAAAATTCACCATTGCACGCTTGTCTATGCATTCCAATTGGCTTTGATCCAGCATGATGTTAAAAGTCACAGGGGAGCCATTGATTAATCCTGGGCTTTCCTATGGGTTCCAACCTGAAAGGCCAAGCTTGTGACAACAACCTCTGAGGACCGAACTCTCTGCCTTTGTTGGTCCAAATCCAGTGACTGCTTTCCTGCTTGCTTTTACTGTTAATGTCATTGGTGATCAGGACCCATCTGGTTCATTTCTGCCTGAGAGTTCTAATCCCTGTCTCCAGGCAGCCAGCTCACAGCATAGCCAGGTGGAAAGACTTTTTGTTTGTGCCTCAATCTCTCTTTCTGGGAATACGGTGACAGATCATGTTCCTCTCTCTCTTCTACTCAGAGACCTAATCCTGCCTATCCAATCCATTCTTTTTACATATTAACTATAATGTAAAGGTTGTGCTTACAACTCTCATTCTCCCCCACCCCCACACAACAGACACAAATTCACAAATTAGTCAAAAAGGTCTTTCTGCCTGTTGTGCAAAGGAAAGGTCATCAGGAGTTCCAATACTGAACTGAACCAGCAAGGAGGAAAACAAGTGAATGATCAGGGAAGGAAGGAGAAAGTTCCTTGAAACAGCCCCACCTAAGAAGTCACCTAGGTCTTAAAATGTCAAATATTTCCTTAATGACATAAATAGTTAATCCTCCCACCACCATCAAGAAATAAAAATAAAAACAAAAGCAATTTTCTTGTCTGCAAGAGGATGGGAATAAAACTAAGTCAGACTTCCCTGGATAAATGCCATTGTATTTTAAAATCTATCAGAACTAAGAATGTTTAAAAGGGATAGAATAAATCTCAGGTACATGAAAAGAATCTGAAATTTTCACTTGATACTCAATTATCTATATAAGTAATGTCATGGGATCCTCAGAGGTTTCCACAATTCAACAGAGTTTTTGAGAGCATGCCCAAAAGTCAGTTCTATGCATATTTAGACTTAGTCTGATTCCAAGACATCTCCTCATAAAATGGAGAAAGATTTCACAATTAGCTACAGTCAAATAGGAAAGGATATGTAATCGTGGGAACACAATGAGGATACATTTTCTCAGCTCTCAAATTCAGTTTTTGCTGACTTCAAAAAAAGTCTGATACCATAAAACAAAAGCGTTTAGATGTTGCATGTCTTAAGAATAAAGCAACATTTGGATTTTAGGGATGCAGAATCAACATCTGCACATTTACATCATGATTTGCATGTTACACTATGCCATCACCAGGTTTAGGTGAGAAATCCTACCTATCTGACTGGGATTGGCTGTCTGACAAGACTTTACTCCTCTGAGGTCTGTCCCCATCCACAAACTTTAAATACAGCAATTTAAATACTACTGTAATGGTTCAGTAAACTTGAGATCTGTCTCTGAGAAAGAAGGGGGGGAGAGAAGGGAAGGGAGAGAGAGAAGGAAAGAGGTGTATTATTGCAAAATGAAATCCAAAGCAGTTATGATTACAGCTACAAAA
Organism: Myrmecobius fasciatus; assembly: GCA_023553655.1. Classification (NCBI taxonomy): domain Eukaryota; kingdom Metazoa; phylum Chordata; class Mammalia; order Dasyuromorphia; family Myrmecobiidae; genus Myrmecobius; species Myrmecobius fasciatus. Next base: position 62,899 of record JAJPUD010006178.1, read on the forward strand.
TTCCCAAAGAACATAATCAGCTTCTGTGAATGAGTGCATAATTACATCAGATACTGGCAGCAGCTGGTTCCCTATCTATGTGGATAACTGGAGTGAATATTAGAGTTTGTCTTCATTTGGTTGTTTTGGGATGGATACAGCACTGTGTAAGGCAGACATCCATTACTAAATTTGGAGTTAGGTGGATCTGAATTCAATTCTTGTATCAGATACTTATCAGCTATATAGCTTAGGATAAGCTTCTTAAACTCAGCTTCAATTTTCTTATCTGTAAAATGTCAAAGTCGGACTTGACTTCTAGTATCCCTTTCAATTCTACATCTCTGAATCTAGGATTTGTCTCTGAGTCTGTTTCCTCAACTGTAAAGTTATGCAGTTGGATTAGATAATCTTGGGGTTCTCTTTCAACCCTGAAATTCTAGGATCATAATGTAGGTTTTCCTCTTCCTTCAGATTTTTCCAAAACCCCATCTTTTGCCAGAGACTCCCAAATCTATACAAATGAGTTAGACTTTCCACCGATGAAAGCATAGAACTAAACACCACTTTGCAATTGATCTTTGATTCATTGGTTGCCAGGATCTGTAATTCATTGGACAGTACCCAGTCTACAATTAGATCTTCCCCATTCTTAGCTAGATGGATCTTCAGAAAATGGGCATAGTCAATTGACTGCTGAGATTAGACTGAATCATTTCTAGTCTGGTAAAACCTAGAGCAGCACAATGGATAGAATGCTAGACCTGAAGTCAGGAAAACTCAAATCTGGCTTCAGACAATTACTAGCTGTGTGGCCCTAACCTAGTCATTTAACCCTGTTTGCCTTAACTTCCTTGTCTGTAAAATGAGTTGGAGAAGGAAATTGCAAATTGCTCCACCATCTCTGCCAAGAAAAGTCCAAATGGGGTCAAGAAGACATAACTGAAATGATTGAAAAACAGAGAACCCACAGTTTTTACACTTGACCTACAAAACCTTTGAGAGCACAGGATCATTCCTATGCCCCAGTGAAGCAGAGAAGGAATTTTATGTTATATGTGATATTGTAAGCTGATGTTTGGGGAACATAATTAACTATTCCAAGCTACTGTACAAAGACTTCCTCAAAATCACAGTCATAAGTGTCAGAGGTAGAATTTGAAGACTACCATAGCAATAGAAAGGCAACTGTCTCTGTCAAAGGACCTGAGATCAAAAACTACCTCAGATACTTACAACTTATATGACCATGTGTGATTCAATTATCCTCTCTGAGTCTCAGTTTTCTCATTTGTAAAATCAGAATATTAAGCTAGAATATCTCAGAGTTGCCTTTCACCTCTTAACCTATGATTCTGTGTGTCTCCAATGATTTTTTTCACATTCCTAAATTTACTGCACATGAAATACTTGCTCAGATAGAAAACAGATATCTATAGATAATCTTAGAGTTTACAAAGAATTTTATATCTATATTCTAATAAAAGCCCCATAAGAACCCCATGAAACTGGTATCATGGACATTATTATTCTCACTTTCAGATGAATAAACTAAGAACCAGACCTAGGGAAGTGTTTGCCCATGGTTGAGCATCTAGCATTCAAATCTAAGTTTTTCTGACTCTTATTCTAGTTAGTCTCTTCACCAAATCATACATGAAGCCATGTTTATTTAGGGAATAAATGGATCAATTTAGTATTATTTTATATTAAAGTAAAAAAGCCAATTACTGAGTAAATATTAATTTCATTTTTAAATTCATTTCAGTTCTATTTTTTCCTGAAAAATAATTTTTAAAAATATTATCCCTTGATTTTTAGCTATTTTCCCTCTTTGTTTCAGAACCAGAATGTTCCTCTCATGGGAATTTGCAAAATCTTTGCTCAGCTACTGATGCCAGCAATGTGTATTCCAAGGTCAGGAATCCATGTTTCCTGAAAAGCCTCCACAATTCCCAGTTCTGGGCCAGGACATATGTTTATGAGCAGATGCATGCAGCTGGTTTCTTCCAAAGTCCTTTTCTATTTGGACTGTCTTGTTCATCAATCCCGAAGCAGTTTCTTTATAATAGTTGGAGGTCCTGTCTCGTAAACAGTTGAAAATTCAAATTATTGTAATACTTCCAAAAATATGCAAAAAGCCAGGTGGCATACTGATTAAGAAGTCAAAAGTTTCTCTAGTCAAAGTCCAAGCATGCCAGGTTTGCAGTGTGGTACAGAGGAAGACAAATTTACTCTAAGGGCGAAGATCTTAAGATCAACTTTGGAATCAGTCACTTTTTAGATGTTGACATCGAGTAAATTCTTTGACCTCTCTCAAGTATAAAATAAGAAACTTGAACTTGATTGATTTTAAAATCCCTTAGAGCTCTAAATCAATGATCCACTTGTACTCTGAAAAGAAACAAGCATTCCAAAATGTAAGCATTGTCCATGAAAGTATGCAGAGTTGGTAGACAATGTGTAGAAAGCAGACATTGTTCCCAAAGAGTCATTAGAAAATGGACCTAAGTTTTACCAGAGGGAACTCAGACTGCAAGATTCCATTAACTTGGACACAATAGGATGGGTTTCTGATTACTACTGGGGCTTTTTTCACATCATGATTTTGCTATGAGCTCCAGTGAAAATAGCTTTTCCTTGATGGGTTCTTAATCTCATTGGTCACAGAGGAAGAAAAGCAAGAAGGAAGAAAATGGAAGTATTGGCTCATGCTACATATAGAAATGTGCTACATTCATTGCAGCCAATGGTTGTCACTGGTGTAGTCAAGGTTCCTGAGTACTTTCCTGTTTTGAGTTCATTTCATAAGGCTTAATAGGGGAAATTCATTGAATAAAGCCTGTAGTTTCCCAGCATTATGGTAGTCCCTAGATTAAAAACAAAACAAAACAAAACCTACCATTTTGACAAAAGATTAATCAGGTGTTCACAGCCTGTTTCATGGGAAAATGGACTCAATTGTGTAATTAATCCAATTGATTTTACATACATTGCTCATTAAGACAGACAGCTGAGTGGGAATTTAAAAAAAAAAGTTCAAAAGCTGGCTGATTTAATGGCTGCAGATGGTAACAGCTTTATCCAGCAAGGAGCACATGCTGAAGGAGGATTGGCCATCAGTAATGATTTTCTGAAGAAAACCATGAGTGCCTGTAGTCTCCAGATGTTCACAGAAAAAAAAATTGGAATCAGGGTAAAGAAAGGAAGAGAACAAATTCTCCCATGACATAATTGAACATCAGAAGTCAGAGGTCGAGCAAGATAGGGGAGGAAGGGCTAGACAATTTGAAAAGGGATTTGAATTTCGGTTGATCCCAAGATATATATATATATTTATATCCTAAGTCACCAATCTAATAAAAGTAACTAAGAGAGCAATGCAATGTTAAGTTTAATTAAGAGAATTATAGCGTCCAGAACTAGGGAGAGGATAATAGTGCTATATTATTGTCAGAGCACAACTAAAGGATTTGCATTTAGACATAGGTCAAGGTAGAGAATTTTCAGGAAAGGGTTACTAGCAGAGTCCCTTGCATGGGCAAGATATGCAGCCTGCACTCCATGTATGCCTATGATGAGCAAGATGACAAATGGACTCAAAATCATGGCACGTGAATGCTAGTTGTGGAATTTGTGCTCAACAGTGGCTGTCGAGCTTTAAAAAGGTATTAATAAGCCAGAAAGAATCTGAGGGCAAACAGGTGACTGTAAACTCCTTGAAGGCAGGGACTGCCTTTTCCCTTTTTGTAACTCCAGTGCTCAAAAGAGTATCTAGTACATAGTAGGTACCCAATAAATATTTACTGACTGATTGATTAAAAAGGACTTGAGTCCATATTATATGAAGCTCAGGAGAAATAATTGGCATGTTTAGTGTAGAGAAGAAAGGACTCTAGAAGTACATGATAAGAGTCTTCAGGTATCCAAAGGATTGTCTTGGGTCAGAGGGATCAGACTTATTCTGCTTGGGCCTAGAAGGAAGGATTAGAAACAATAAGTAGAAGTTTCCAAGGGACAATATTTAGGACTAACACAGTGGCTAGCCATCACCATTTGGTTGAGGTAAGAGGAGTCAGTATTCTGCACCAATCCCATCCTTTATCTATCATTTGACCTGGGATCATTGTCTGACTTAGCAAAACAGGGATTAGACTCTTCAATAATATAGTCTATCTGCTGTTCTCAGCACTACAATGATCCATGACTACTCTAAAGGTCTTATTATGAAAAATGCTATCCATACTCAGAGAAAGAATGGATTGTAATTGAATACAGATTGAAGCACACTTTAAAATTTTTTTTCTTAAGGGATTTTTTTAGGTGGGGAGAGATCTGTGTTTTCTTTTGCAGCATGACTTTTATAGAAAACATTTGCCTAACTTCATATATGCCATCTCAATGGGGGGAGGGCAAGGAGGAAGAGGAAGAGAGAGAATCTGGAATTCAAAGTTTTAAAAACAAACTAAAAAATATCTTACACGTAACTGGAAAAATAAAACAGATAATGACATTTTAAAAGAGAGATAAAATGGTATAATCTACCTTCTTTCTTTTTTAAACTTTATTTTATTTTTAACTTTTGGAATAAAACAAGCATTTCCAAAATATAGTCTACTAAAACAAACAAACAAAAAAAAAGACGATTGCACATGAAACTTCAAATCTACTATGTACAACTTGCTATTCCTTTTAAACATAAAAAACTTCTATACATATTTCTATTAATCAATTTTCCTCAGATATGGATAGTATCTTTATTCATATTTTTTTTAATTTTGTATATTTGTCAGTCAAAATGAATATAATCCACTTTTACCTCAGATTCTCAAAGAAAGTTCTGAATTGCTAATGTAGAAATATTTATGAGCTGCTAAAAATCTAATATTTTCTCTAGCAATGGGCAACAGTAGAGAGGTATTCAGTTTATGTCTTGAGGTGCATAGCTGACTCAGTGGAGCACCTGGTCTGGAATTAGGAAGATCAGAGTTCAAATATAACCTCAAACACTCACCAGCTATATTAACACGGGCAAGTCACAGCCTCTGTTTGCCTTAGTTTTCTTAACTGTAAAAAGGAGGATAATAACAGTATGTACCATACAGGGTTTTAAGAATAAAATGAGATATTATGTACAAAATGCTTAGAACAGTGCCTGGAACATAATTGGTGCTTTATAAATCCTTATTTTATTTTTTTCCCCCAATCAACCAATGTACAAATTATAAACTAGGTATGAATCATATAGTTCATTTTCACACAGAAAAGGGAATCCTAACTAATAATCATAGAATAATTAGAACAGAATCCAGTAATTTATCACTGGATAATTATTTTAGTGCCTCAGCTGGAATGCTAACATACAAGACTTCTTTACAAGGTTGTTAATTAATTTTTCTACATTTCATTTTCACTGAGCCCAGTCCATTCAAAGACCAAATGGGATCTTGTTTCCAGTGGGTTGACTCCGTCTCTGACTTTTTTACTTGACCAGTCAACTCCTATTGTTACCACAGTCAGAGCTACAAAATTGCTATTTGTTCTCATCAGCTATTTCAAGCCTTCCAGTATCTTTTCATACTCACATAAGGAAAGCAAAGATAGCCAATTACCCCAGTACAAGTCCAGCTTATTGAATTTCTCCTTCATATGGAGCATATAACTCCTAATGTCATTATGCCAAGTTTGAGATGGTCATACTTCTCCCTAGACTGAAATCATAGCTTGTTTCTTTTTCTTTTTTTTTTCTTTTTTGCTGAGGCAATTGGGATTAAGTGACTTGCCCAAGGTCACACAGCTAGGACGTGTTAAGTGTCTGAGGCCAGAATTGAACTCAGATTTTCCTGACTTCAGGGCTGGTGCTCTATCCACTGTGCCACCTAGCTGCCCTCATACCTTGTTTCTTAAAGCCATAAGCTAAGAGGGCCACCACCTACAACTCACCTCTTCTGCCTGATGTGAAGCCTAGCAACATCTATTACTTTTCCCCTGTTTCAGCAGCCAATTCTGGAGCCTCAATCTAATGAGGAGCCATACATAGAGGTGGGCAGTGAATATCTTTACATTCAAAATAAGCAAATTAGAAAAACAAAGGATAGTCTACCTCTCAGATCTGTTCATAAGGAAGGAATTTATAGCCAAAGAATAACTAGAGTACATTATGAAATGCAAAATGGATAATTTTGATTATATGACATGAAAAAGTTTTTCTACAAATAATAATTAAAACTTTCTGAATTCCTAACAGTTAAGATATCCAAACATGAAATGAGTTGCTTTGGAGGTATTGGATTTTCCCTTCCTAGAGGTTTTCAAACAGAGCCTAGCAGAATTAGGCAGTAACCAGTACCTAACACCCTATACCAAGATAACGTCAAAAGGGGTTCATGATTTACATAGTGATACTATAAGAAAATTAGAAAAAACAAAGGATAGTCTACCTCTCAGTTTTGTTCAATAGGAAGGAATTTATGGCCAGAGTAACTAGAGTACATTATGAAATTCAAAATGGACAATTTTGATTATATGACATGAAAAAAGTTTTCGTACAAACAAACCAATGCAGACAAGATTAGAAAGGAAGCAGAAAACTGGGAGAAAAAAAATTACATCTAAGGGTTCTGGTAAAAGCCTTATTTCTAAAATATATAGAGAATTGACTCGAATTTGTAAGACTACAAATCATTCTCCAATTGATAAATGGTAATTGATGTTGTTGGGCTTCATATCAGGTAGAAGAAGGGGTGATTTCTGGGTGGTAACTCTCTTGAATTTTGGTTTCTGGGAAACAAGATATGAACACAATTTTCAAACAAAGAAATTAAAACCATTTCTAGTCATTTGAAAAAATTCTCTAAATCATTGATCTATTGAAAATTTCTGATGAGTGTGGCTCTTTTCAACAATGAGGTATTTCAGGCCAATTCCAATAGACTTGTGAGAGAGCGCCATCTGCATCTAGAGAGAGGACTGTGATGACTCAATGTGTATCACAACATAATATTTTCACCTTGTTTGTTGTTTGCTTGCTTTTTGTTTCCTATCTCATTTTTTTTCCTTTTTGATGATTTTTCTTGTGCATCATGATAAATGTGGAATTATGTTTAGAAGAATTGCACATGTTTAACCTATATTAGATTACTTGCTATCCAGGGGAGGGAGGTACGACAAGGGAAAGAGAAAAATTTGGAAGATTTTGCAAAGTTGAATGCTGAAAACTATCTTTTCATATATTTTGGGGAAAAAAGCTATTATTTTTAAAAAGAGCCTAAATGACCACTTATCATGAATGTTTTAATGGAGATCACCTTTGGGTATTGGCTGTTACATCAGATGGCAATTGGGGTCCCTTCCAACCCTCCATTTCTGTGATTCTGTTAGATAAAAACCACAAAATATATACAAAGTATTTTTTTAATGTGAAAGTCTCTAAAAACTTGGGAAGAAGTACAGAAGTAGGGGGTAGAAGGAACAATCTCTTTTATAAGGTGGCACTTGGGCTGAATGTAGGAGTTTAAAGATTTTAAGAAGCAAACATGGAAAGAAAGTAAAGCAATGGTACCAAGGCAGGAGATAGAAGGCTGAATTCAAAAGAAATTATATAAGGCAGTTCAATTGAAAAGTAGAATATGTGATTATGTATTACCATATCCATTTTTGTTGTTCAGTCATTTCAGTCATGTGTGACTCTTTGTGACCCCATTTGGATGTGGGTTTTTTTGAGGGGGCAAGGAGTGTGCCAGAGATGCTGGAGTAATTTGCCATTTTCTTATTTAGCAGCTCATTTTAAAGATGAGGAAACTGAGGTAAACAGGGTTAAAGGTGACTTGCCCAGAGTTGCACAGCTAAGAAGTATATGAGGCCAGATTTGAACTCAGAAAGATGAGTCTTTTTGACTCCAGGCATAATGCTTTATTCACTGAACTACATGGCTATCCATACTTATATATCAGTCTATAAACTCTAAGAAGACCAAAATTTTCATTCCAATTTTCTTTTCCTCTCCTCTCTTATCTTATCCAATTCTATTATTTTCCATATTGAATATAGCCATTAGGAAAGTTGAAATATTGCTACTATTATCCTTTTATCAGAATGACAGCAGACATTGGTGATTTTTTGCATGATTTAGAGAGATTATGATTTTAGGGTAACCTATGAGAAAACTGCCAGTTTATTGGTAGGAATAGAAACAGACTTAGAGTATATGTTTGGTGCTAAGCTTCTATTATGAGTCAATATTTTTAATATATTCAAAACCCACAAAGGCCTCTGACTAAAAGGTAAGGCCCCAACAACCTGACTCTGATTCTTCAACCCCCACTCTTTTTTCAGTTTCTTCTCAAATGCTGCCCTTTGTAACAGGGTTTTCCTGCCCTGTTTTTAGCCACCCCATACCTAGATACATACATACATACATACATACATAGGTACATAGATACATATAGATATATATACATACATTCTTATTACCAAAGTTCTGATTGATTTTAGTAAATTGAATTTGTCTCACTAAGGTGTTGTTTAATAATTTTTGTTTCCCTTCTCATTTTTTTTCCTTTTTGATGATTTTTCTTGTGCAATATATTCTAAACCATAAATGCTGACCTTTAACATCAATGTTTCCTGACTCATTTCTATAAAATGAATCCTAATCACACTCCCAACATGATAAGTGCCTTATTTCCTATGGCCAAGCATGATTTCATTCACCATTTTAGTATTACATTTTTAAGGTTAAAAAAATGTGTAAAGCAATGAGAAAGGCAAAGCAATGAGAAATGCTGCCACCCTACTCCTAATGCACACACTTTCAGCAAAAAAAAAGCAATAGAGGTTGTAAATTCATCTTAGCAAAGAATCTTAATTTAAAATAATTCAGAGAGGGGCAGCTAAGTGGTTCAATGGATAGAGCACCAGCTTAGGGCTGGTCAGGAAGACCTGAGTTCAAATATGGTCTCAGACACTTAACACTTCCTAGCTATGTGACCCTAGCCAAGTCATTTAACCCCAATTGCCTCAGCAAAAAAAAAAAAATCAGAGAAACAAAATGAAGATGATTCAATTATGGAAATATGAAAGAAGAAATCTCTTGCCTTCATTTCTGACCTATAGAGGAAACACATAATTTACATTAATATGGGTACTTGATGCTCTTGGAAATGAATAAGGCTTGGGAATGTTTTTCTTATGGTATTACAATATGGGAAGAATCAACAATGAATCAAACAATAATCAATTACTAAGCATTTCCCATGTAAGAGGTTCTGTGATAAATGCTAGGGACTAGAAGAACAAGGAAAAGCAGATCTTAGGGGTGGAGCCAAGATGGCAGAGATGTCTTTTTCTGAGCTCTTTCAATATCTCTCAAACTAACAGAAAATCCAACCTCTGAACTAGTTTTGGAGAGACAGAACCCACAAATATTTGGAGTGTAACATATTTCCAGGAGAAGATAATTTCAAAAATCTCCAGAAAAGGTCTGTTTCAATTAGATAAGAAAGGAGACAGGCTGAGAGCAGGCAGGCTGAGGACAAGTGTCAGAGCACAGCACACAGTTCCAGGATAGTGTGGCCTCTGAGTGCCAGAGAATATACTGAGAGGAATTCACAGCAGGGTTGGCTACTCTGTCCTAGTTGCAAGCCAGTAGATCAGCAGATAAGCTGTAAGACATGCAACAAAAATACAAAAGGCAAATAGCAAGTGCCTAAACCCCAGAATTTTATACGATCTGAGCATCTCCACCCAGCACCAGAAGTTAGTCAGCACAGACTTGGCACAGCCATTGTCACCTATAGAGGAAGCTTGGACAATCTCCCCTTTGCTCTAAAAGCAGACATCAACTTTTAAAAAATGAACAAAAGGGGGGAGCTAGATGGTGGGTGCAGTGGATAGAATACCAGCCCTGAAGTCAGGAGGACCTAACTTCAAATCTCATCTCAGACACTTAACATTCCCTAGCTATGTGACCCTGAGCAAGTCACTTAACCTCAATTACCTCATCAAAAAGAAAAAAAAAAGCAAAAAACCAAAAAGAATTCTAACTATAGTTTTTTTTTTTTTTTTTTTTTTTTTTTATGGAGAAAGACAACAGATTTCAAACCTGAGAACACTAAAAGAAGATTGTCTTCAGATGAAACCCCAAAGAATGATTTAAATTAGTCCCCATCTCACAAGGCTCTCTTGGAAAATTCAAAAAGGATATTAACTTTGTAAGACGATTTGGAAAAGGAAACATAAACATTATCTGAAGAAGGAAGATTTCGTAGAAAATAGACTTAGTGAAATGAAAAAAAGCATATAACTCCTTACAAAATAGATTTGACAAAATAGAAAAAGAACATAACTGCCTGAAAAACAGAATTTGTGAAATTGAAAAAGAAAAAAACTTCTTAAAAAACAGAATTTGTGAAATGGAAAAAAAATCCATAGAGCAAAACAACTCATTTAAAAATTCAATTGGCCAAATAAAAAAAGAACTAAAAATAGTAACTGAAGAAAATAATTCACTAAAAATTAGAACTGAAGAAATAGAAATTAATGACTCAATGAGACATCAAGAAGCAATGAAGCAAAACCAAAAAAAAATGAAAAAATAGAAGAAAATGTAAAATACTTCCTTGGAAAAACAAGTGACCTGGAAAAGAGATCTAGGACAGACAATCTAGGGATTATTGATTCCTGAATACCATGATGAAAAAAATAACCTAGACATCATCTTTCAGGAAATCATCAAAGAAAACTGCCCTAATGACCTAGAACAGAGGGTAAAATAGCCATTGAAGGAATTCACCAATCACCTCCTGAAAGAGACCTGAAATGAAAACTCCAAAGAATATCACAGGTAAATTTCAGAACTATCACACCAAGGAAAAAATATTGCAAATAGCCCAAAAGAAATAATTCAAATACTGAGGAGCCACAATCATGATTACCCAGGACCTAGAAACTTCCACTTTAAAGAATCAAAAGGCCTGAATTAGATGGTGCACTGGATAGAGCACTAGCCCTGAAGTCAGGAGGACCTGAGTTCAAATCTGGCCTCAGATACTTAACACTTCCTAGCTGTTTGACCCTGGGCAAGTCACTTAATCCCAATTACCTCAGCAAAAAAAAAAAAAAGAAAAAGAAAGAACGGAAAGGAAAAAAAATTGAAGGGCCTAGAATCTGATATTCTGAAAGGCAAAGAAACTTGGAATTCAGTCAAGAATCAACTATCCCAAAGTTGCAGGATACAGAATAAATCCACATAAATCATCAGCATTTTTATACATCACCAACAAAATCCAACAGCAAAAGATAAAAAGAGAAATTCCATTTAAAATAACTTTCTATAATATAAAATATTTGGGAATATATCTGCCGAGGGACAGTCAGGATCTATATGAGCAAAACTACAAAACACTCTCCATCTCCACACAAATAAAGTCAGATCTAAACAATTGGTAAAATATCAAGTGCTCTTGGACAGGTCGAGCGAATATAATAAAGATGGCAATACTACCTAAACTAATCTATTTCTTTAGTGCTATACCAATCAAACTCCCAAGATATTTAACTGACCTAGAAAAAATAACAACAAAGTTGATCTGGAAAAACAAAAGGTCAAGAATTTCAAGGGAATTAATGGGAAAAAAAGCAAATGAGGGTGGCCTAGCTGTACCAGATATAAAACTATATTATAAAGCAGTGGTCATCAAAACCATTTGGTACTGGCTAAGAAATAGAGTAGTGGATCAGTGGAATAGGTTAGGTTCACAGGACAAAATATTCAATGACAATAGTAATCTAGTGTTTGATAAACCCAAAGACCCCAGTTTTTGGGATAACAACTCACTATTTGACAAAAACTGCTGGGAAAATTGGAAATTAGTATGAAAGAAACTAGGCATTGACCCACACCTAATACCATATGGCAAGATAAGGTTGAAATGGATTCATGATCTAGACATAAAGAATGATATTATAAACAAATTAGAACAATGTAGGATGGTTTACCTCTCAGACCTGTGGAGGGGGAAGGAATTTATGACCAAAGAAGAACTAGAGATCATCATTAATCACAAAATAGATAATTTTGACTATATCAAGTTAAAAAGTTTTTGTACAAACAAAATGAATGCAGACAAGTTTAGAAGGGAAGCAATAAACTGGGAAAATATTTTTACATTCAAAGATTCTGATAAAAACCTATATAAGAATTTAAGCCATTCTCCAATTGATAAATAGTCAAAAGATATGAACAGACAATTTTCAGACGAAGAAATTGAAACTATTTCTAGTCACATGAAAAGGTGCTCCAAATCACTATTGATCATAGAAATGCAAATTAAGACAACTCTGAGATACGACTACACACCTGTCAGATTGGCTAAGATGACAGGAAAAGATAATGACAAATGTTGGAGGGGATGTGGGAAAACTGGGACACTGATACATTGTTGGTGGAACTGTGAACATATCCAACCATTCTGGAGAGCAATCTGGAACTATGCTCAAAAAGTTATCAAACTGTGCATACCATTTGACCCAGCAGTGTTTCTACTGGGCCTATATCCCAAAGAGATCTCAAAGGAGGGAAAGGGACCCACATGTGCAAAAATGTTTGTGGCAGCCCTTTTTGTAGTGGCAAGAAACTGGAAACTGAAAGGATGCCCATCAATTGGAGAATGGGTGAATAAATTATGGTATATGAATGTTATGAAATAGTATTGTTCTGTAAGAAACGACCAACAGGATGATTTCAGAGAGGCCTGGAGAGACTTGCATGAACTGATGCTGAGTGAAATCAGCAGAACCAGGAGAACATTATACACAGCAACAAGACTATATGATGATCAATTCTGATGGACATGGTTCTCTTCAATAATGATGTGATTCAAACCAGTTCCTATTGTTCAGGGATTAAGATAGTCATAGACATCCAGAGAGAAGCCTGAGGGAACTGAGTGTGAACCACAATACAGCCTTTTAATGCTTTCTGTGAATATTTCCCTGCATTTTGTTTTCCTTCTTGTTTTTTTTCTTTTTCTCTTTCTAGATCTGATGTTTCTTGTGCAGTAAGATAACTGTATAGATATGTATACATATATTGGGTTTGTCATATAATTTAACATATTTAGCATGTATTAGATTACCTGTCATCTGGGGGGGGGGGGGAAGGAGGGGAAAAGCTTGGAACAAAAAAAAAGTTTTGCAAAGGTCAATGTGGAAAAAATCACTCATATGTTTTGTAAATAAAAAGCTTTTAATAAAAAAAATTTTTAAAAGAATCAACTATCCAGCTAAATTGACCATTATTTTTCAGGGAAAGAGATGTATACTCAATTATTCAGGTGAATTTCATTTACTTCTGATGAAAAGACCAGAGCCAAACCAAAAAATTTGACCTCCAAATATAGAACTCAAAAGAAGCATAAAAAGGTAAACAGGAAAGAACTCTTGGAACTATATCTCTGTTATGTATACATAGAGAGTGCAGGTATAATTAGATTTTACTGTGATAATATAACAAAAGAAACTAGAGGTGGAAAGGGAATTGTACTAGAAAAAAAAAACAAAAATGGAGATAAAATGAAGGAAATTACAACTCATGAAGAGGAAAAGAAGACCTGTTATAATTGAGGAAGAGAAGGGAGAGGTATGAACATTTTGTGAATCTTGCTCTCATCAGATTTGGTTCAAAGAGAGAATATTATACATATTTCATTTCAAAGAGAAACTTATTTCACTTTATAAGGAAGTGGGAGGGGAAAGAGGTAAGGAAAGGGGGAGGCTAATAGAAGGCAAAACAGAAGTAGTAGGGAAAAGGTGTAAGAAAGGGGGGTGGTTATAAAGGGGGAGGGTTGCTTGAGGGAAGTGGTGGTCAGAAACAAAATACTGAGGTAGAGGAAAAGGGGAGAGGGAAAGAGAAAAGTGTAAGTTAGGATAAATAAAATGGCAAGAAATACAGAATTAGTCATTTTAACTGTGAATGTGAATGGGGTGAATTTTATCATTTAAAAAAAAAAAAGCAGATAGCAGACTGGATTAAAAGCCAGAATCCTACGATATGTTGTTTATAAGAAAAAGCAGAGTGATACATTTAGAGTAAAGGTAAAAGGCTAGAGTGGAATGTATTATGCTTCAGGTGAAGTAAAAAAAAAAGTCAGGGTAGCAATCCTGATCTCAGATCAAGCAAAAGCAAAAATAGATTTAGTTAAAAAGGATAAGGAAGGAAACTATATCTTGCTTAATGGTACCATAGATAATGTAGTAATATCAGTACTAAACATATATGCATTAAATGGTATAGCATCTAAATACCTAAAGGAGAAGTTAAGAGAGCTGCAAGAAGAAATAGATAGCTAAATTATAATAGTGGAAGATTTCAACCTTGTTCTCTCAGAATTAGATAAATAAAACCAGAAAATAAATAAGAAATAAGTTAAGGAAGTAAATATAATTTTAGAAAAGTTAAGTATAAAAAATCTTTGGAGAAAATTTAATGGAGGCAGAAAGGAATATACATTTTTCTCAAAGGTTCATAAAACCTATACAAAAATTGACCATATATCATGGGCATAAAGACTTCGAGATCAAATGCAGAAAGGCAGAAATAGTAAATACATTTTTTTCAAATCATGATGCAATAAAAATTACATGCAATAAAAGGCCAGGGAAAACAGGCCAAAAATTAATTGAAAATTAAATAATCTAATCCTAAAGAATGAATAGAATAAATAATAAATCATAGGCACAATCAATAATTTCATCCAAGAGAATTACAATAATGACACAATATACCAAAATTTGTGGGATCTAATTATGGGAAATTTTATATCTCTAGATGCTTACTTGCAATAAAATAGGGAAAGAGAAGATCAATGAATGGGGCTTGCAACAAAAAATCTAGAAAAGGAACAAATTAAAACCTCCCAATTAAATACCAAATTTGAAATTCTAAAAATAAAAAAGGAGATTAATAAAACTGAAAGTAAGAAAACTTTAATAATAAATAAAACTAAGAATTAATTTTATGAAAAAAATAGATAAACTTTAATTAATTTTGTTAGAAAAAGGAAAGAAGAAAAACAAATTGTTAATCTCAAAAATGAAGGAGAACTTTCCACCAATGAAGAGGAAATTAGAGAAATAAATAGGAGCTATTTTGCCAAACTATATGTCAATAAATTTGATAATCTAAGTGATCTGGAAAAATACCTACAAAATTATAGATTGTCCACATTAAAAAAGAGGAAATAAATTATTTAAATAGCTTCATTTTAGAAAAAAATAGAGCAAGCTATTAATTAACTCCTTGAGAAAAAAATCTCCAGGACCAGATGGATTTAAATGTTAATTCTACCAAACATTTAAAGAACAATTAATTCCAATATTATGCAAACTCTTTGAAAAGGTAGGGAAAGAAGGAATCCTACCAAATTCCTTTTATTATACAGATATGATGCTGATACCTACACCAAGTAGGGTGAAAACAGAGAAAGAAAATTATAAACTAATTTCTCTAATGAACATTGATACAAATATCTTAAATAAAATATTAGCAAAAAGATTACAGAAAGACATACCCAGAGTAATACATCATGACCAAGTCAGATTTATACCAGAAACACAGGGCTGGTTCAATATTAGGAAAACTATTGGCATAATTGACTATGTCAATAACCAAATTGACAAAAACCTTATGATTATCTTAATAGATGCAGAAAAATAATTTGATGCAATCCAACACTTATTCCTATTAAAAACACTAGAGAGTATAGGAATAAATGAACTTTGTAGCATTTATCTAAAACTATCAGCAAGTACCATATGTAATGGTGACAAAATAGAACCATTCCTGATAAGATCAGGAGTGAAACAAGGTTGCCCACTCTCACCATTACTATTCAATATTGTATTAGAAATGTTAGCTTTGGTAATAAGAGAAAAAGAAGAGAATAAAGGAATTGGAGTAGGTCATGAGGAAATCAAATTATCACTCTGCAAATTATATGATGGTATTCTTAGAGAACCCTAGAGAATCAACTAAAAAAAACTACTAGAAACAATTCACAACTTCACCAAAGTTGCAGGATACAAAATAAATCCATATGAATCATCAGCATTTTTACATATTACCAACAAAATTCAGCAGCAAGAGATACAAAGAGAAATTCCATTTAAAATAACTGTTGATAGTATAAAATATTTGGGATCTATCTATCAAGGGAAAATTGGGAACTACATGAACATAAATAAAGTCAGATCTAATCAGTTGGAAAAAAATCAAGTGCTCATGGGTAAATCGAGCAAATATAATAAAAATGACAGTACTATCTAAATTAATCTACTTATTTAGTGTCATGCCAATAAAACTTCCAAGAAATTATTTCACAGATCTAGAAAAAATAATAACAAAGTTCATGTGGAAAAACAAAAGATAAACAATTTCAAGGGAATTAATGAAGGTGGCCTAGCTTTGCCAGAACTAAAACTATATTATAAAGCAGCAGTCATCAAAACCATTTGGTACTGATTAAGAAATAGAGTAATTGATCAGTGGAATAGATTAATTTGACAGCACAAAATAGTAGATAATTATAGAAATCTTGTGTCTGACTAACCCAAAGACCCCAGGTTTGGGGATAAAAACTCCCTATTTGACTGCTGGGAAAATCAGAAACTAGTATGACAGAAACTAGGCATTGACCCCACAACTAGCACCAAGATACAGTTGAAATTGGTTCACAATTTAGACATAAAGAGTAATATTATAAGCAAATTAGAAGAACATAGGATAGTTTACCTTTCAGATAAGTGGAGAAAGAAGGAATTTGTGGCCAAAGAAGAACTGAAAAACATTATTGAACAAAAAAATAGATAATTTTGATTATATAAGTTTAAAAGCTTTTGTACAAACAAAACTAATGCAGCCAAGATTAGAAGGGAAACTATAAATTGAGAAAACATTTTTAGATTCGATGATTCTGATAGAAGCCTCATTTCTAAAATATATAGATAATTAACTTAAATTCATAAGAATTTAAGCCATTCTCTAATCGATAAATGGCCAAATGATATGAACAGACAATTTTCAGATGAGGAAATTGAAACCATATCTAGTCATATGAAAAGGTGTCCTAAATGACTATTTATTAGAGAAATGTAAATTAAGACAACTCTGAGATATCACTACACACCTCTAAGATTGGATAATATGACAGGATAAGATAATGATGAATGTTGGAGGGAATATGGGAAAGCTGGAACACTAATACATTGTTAGTGGAATTGTGAATGAAGGGCAATTTGGAACTATGCTCAAAAGGTTATCAAACTGTGCATACCATTTGTTCCAGCTGTGTTTCTACTAGGCTTATATCCTAAAGAGATCTTAAAGGAGGGAAAGAGACTCATGTGTGCAAAAGTGTTTGTGGCAGACTTTTTGTATTGGCATAAAATTGTAAACTGAGTGGATGCCCATCAGTTGGAGAATGGCTGAATAAGTTATGATATATGAATAATATGAAATATTGTTGTTCTATAAAAAAACAACCTGCAGGATGATTTCAGAGAGACCTGGATAGACTTACATGAACTAATGCTAAGTGGAATGAGCAAAACCAGGAGATCATTATATATGGAAACAGCAATATTGCTTCCTGACTTGTGCCTAGTTCTAGTCTTATGTTAGTAAGATCTCCCATTCCCAGTCATAATCACAACAGATGGAAGAAAAAATTGTAGCCTTCAGTTACACAAACCTCCAGCCCCCAAAGTCCACCTATATGTCTACCTCCTCTATATGTCCTCATCTCCTTCAAATTTGCTTCCTAGTTCATGACACATGAGTACTAGTTAGACATAATTGGTGAATAGTTTAGATGTTGGTAATGCTTAGGTTGAAGATGGTATCAAAGATTACTGGATGATAAACATTAAAAAGGTCACTGGCTGAATTGCTGAGGACCTTCAGCCTCTTTTTCATTTTCATATGCTCACAAATTATTTAGTTTCAAAAGAAATACTTAGCAAAGTAACCACAGACCCCCAAACTTTCTAAAAATCACTAAATCCTAAACCACCTTGAACCTCTCTCAATAAGGCTCTTGTTTCAGAAGGGCTCAAATTTCTTAAAGTAGTCACTGTTTCTTCAAAGGAGAAAGAAGCTCAATTTGCTGATTCTCTAGAAATCCTGATTATAAAAAACTCTTGAAGATGTCTGGGATGACTATTGCTTCAAACTGTATAAGGGATGACAAGAAAACAAAAGCTTCTAAAATATTAGCACCCGTTCGTACATTTCCAACAAAGATCAGAGAGATACATACTCCTTGATTGATGTTTGTTTACATTGTGTTTCCTTTATCTGATATATCGTTCGTGTGGATAAGATTTTTCTTGCACACCAATGATAAGTTTGGAAGTATGTATACATATATTCGATTTGCCAATATTTTAACGTGATTAACATGTAGTGGATATCCTGCCATCTAGGGGGAGGGGTGGGGAGTTGGGGGGAAAAATTTGTGGCGGAAAACTATGTAAGGGTTATTGTTGAGGAATTACCCACACATATGTTATTCAAATAAAATAAAAATTAAAAAAAAATATATATATAGAGAACTAGGTCAAATTTATGAGTAGAAGTCATTCTCCAATTGGTAAATGGTCAAAGGATATGAACAGACAAATTTTCAGATGAAGAAATTAAAACCATTTATACTCGTATAAAAAAAATGTTCTAAAATCACTATTGATTAAAAAAATACAAATTAAGACAAAAAAAAAAAAAAAAAAAGATCAGAGAGATATACTGGTGGCTTTACAATGTCCAGGGCCCCTCATCTACAGATGGATTGCCACCATATTCCCAATTGGGGCTTTCACCATACATATTTCGTGTGAAAATCTACCCTTTCAACTGAATGTGTATTTATTCAGAAGAGAGAGATTTTGTGATTTACAAAGTAGAATATATAAATTATTAAATGTGTCACCTGGATTACTAACACACACACACACACACACACACACACACACACAAATAGCAAGGGCTTGTGAGTTTTGATTTTAAAGAAAACTTTAATTGAACATATACCTAGAACTTGGAGTAGCTGAGTGGCCATAGTGAGGGGGATTCTGTGAGCAATACCCTTAAAAGAAAGAATAGTTAATCAAAGATGGAATTTCTAAATTATTGAGGGAGGTAGCTCCTAGGGCAGCATCTTCAACCAGAAATATCAATGGAACTGATGCCCATAAGGGAAAGAACTATAGATCCTCAGAAAAGAAATTGGAATGGCAAGGAAGCTCACTGCATTCTGAGGTTCATCAGCATGAAAAATATAGAGACACAGGAGTGTTTGTTTATGGCAGATTCTTTTCTAGGTGTCCTTAAGATTAATTTTCCGTGTAAGCATGCAGTTCTCAATAAACGAGGTATACATACTACCCTCAAAAAATAATTCATGATCTTTTTACGTGGAACAAAACAGATGGAGGGATGTCAGTATATAGAATAATGCCACCGGCAGAGGTGGGGCTGTAGTCACACTACAAAGAAGTGAACTGTGTATGGGGAGGGAAGAGACTGGTTACATCCTGGGAGATGAATGCTACATTGATGGGACGTGGAGCTGGAAGAATCAAGCACTGTCATGTTGGGCCCCACAAATTGGCAGAGAACAGAGAGATTTGGAAGGAGGGAAGAATGGTCTTTGAAATACTATTGAGTAGAAGCTTGAGCAGTAGAGAGAAAGTGTATCATTCTTCCTCTTCCAGGTAGAGGGAGGAAAAAGTCCTGTTCTTCTGCCCTCTTGTCTGCTGTGAAGCCCTGATAGTTTAGAAATTGGCCAGTGCTAGATATGTGATTGTGTCACATGGATAATATGTGACTAACAATTTCCCCACATTATAGCAATGTTCATTTTACCCTGCAACTGTGAATATTGGAGTACTGTTGATATAGTGGGAGATGAGGTACAACTAGAAAAAGAAGAAAAAGAAATGGGGATCATGAGCCCAGGGCAAGAGCTTTGTAAGAAAAAGTCTTTCATTCCCTCATTGATGGAAATTGAATGTTAATTCAGAGTCAACAAAGAAAGAAAGAGTCCAGGGCAGAGAAACTTCTGTGTAAAAAGCTGTCTTAATGGAGTAATTTATTTTCTTTTTTTCATATTCTTTCTATATTGATTATTAATTTTGCTCCACAAAATATGGAAAAGGAAATATGTAAACTAGAGAAATTACATGGACCCCATCACTACTACCTTCAAATCATACATGCAACATAGAAGTAAGGTATCAAGTGATGTATCAGAGAAGCAAGAACACAGGTTAACAGTTCATACGATATCTAACCAGCTCTCATCTACCTTAGGAGAAACAGAGAGTAGGACAAGATTGGCTTTAAAGACATTTTCCCTGAGGTGAACTTTAATATGAGATTGTAAGAGTCAATCTGTACAAAGTCCCTTAGAAATTTTGGATCTCTGTTCCTAAAGAGAAGTGAAATTTCAGTGGGATCAATAATCCTAATCCCAACCTTTCCCATCAATCCAGATCCAATTACCCTAGATTTTTTTTTAAAAAAGTGTTGTCTTTATCTTGAGACTTAATTTGTTTAAAGAAATAAAAGCTGTGACTCACTTCTTTGTTCTCTGGATACAAAAATCCCAAGGAAAAGTAGGAGAACTTCCCTGAGTTGGGTCAACTTGTTAGTACATATGTTTATTGAGAAGCCAATACTCAATGTTGGATTGTACAAATTAGCAAAGAGCCAAGAAGTTTAGATTAAGAAGTCTTTGGACCACTGTACAGTGGAGGTTAAGTAAAATCAGTTAGACTCAGCCCAGATCAATTGGTATAACTATGCAAGATTGGGTGATCTAGTTGAAGGGGGTGATGGGTGGTCCAAAGGAAAATAAGCCTAGATTGGCTTATATGCTTCTGGCAATTCTTCTGGGGGAGGGGTAATTTATTATCAATTATACCTCACTTTTGGGAGATTAGAAAGAAAACCATGGCCAACAATCAATGAAGAACTAATGGGAACATTCGTATGCCAATAAGAATTGTATACTGAATAATACTTTAATGAATGATTGGTGATTGAATTTCTATAATTTCTTATATTGAGAGATGATGGTCTCTAGGCCCATTAGATAGTAGACTTAGTTCTGGGATCTAGACCAGGCCCTTTCTGTCTTATCTGAAATTTTGAGATAGTCTAGAAAACTGTGCTGAAGAAACTGTTAGTGATTTTTTATGTGACATTTGGGAAGCAACTGGGATCTATGCCATATAGATTTACTGAGAGCTACTTAGAAGAACAATGCTTTATTCCCTCCAGGAACCCAGAGTACTTTTTTTGAGCTATCTTAATTTCTTTAATTCTTTTTTTTAAATTTTATTTTATTTGCAAAACATATGTATGGGTAATTCTTCAACATTAACCCTTACATAGCTTTCTGTTACAGATTTTTCCCCCCAACTCCCCACCCCTCCCCTATATGGCAGGATATTCACTACATGTTAATTATGTTAAAATACTTGGCAAATCGAATATATGTATACATATTTCCCCACATCATTGTTGTGCAAGAAAAATCGTATCTACACAAAAGACATATCAGATAAAGGAAACACAATGTAAACAAATATCAATCAAGAGTATGAGAATGTTATGTTGTGGTCCACATTTCACATCCCTCTCTCTGGGTGTATATAGCTTTCTTCAGTGAACAATTGGAAGTGAACCCAGAGTACTTTATAGAATTGAAGATGTGGACAAAAGTACTAATTGTTCCTTTGTTAAATTTGCTGCAGACAGGAGTGCTACATCAGATTTTAAAAGCTTAAAAGAGACAGCTTATACTCTCACTCGAAAATTATGAATTGTAACTTTATTAACCTCTGGAACTTTTAGAAAGGTGGCCCTGAAGGGCCCAGGCCATAGGTACATTTTCCCATACTGGCAGAAATGACATGGCAAACATAGGCAATACTTATCTGAATATTCCTAATCTTGATGGCAGTTTAACTAAAGTCTGATTTATTGGTGTTCCTTAAATCTTTAGTAGTATATTAGGTAATAGGAAGAATTTCCAGCATTGTAGAGGATGACCATTGACAGGAAGAGAAAATCAAGACCTTGTGGGAACATTGAGTTTTCATTGGGGTTTTTTAAGATACTGTACATGGTGGTTCATGTCCTTGATATCAATCATGGTGAATAATGTAGGAATATAGCAATCTGTATTGATTGCCAGGGAACTAGCCAGGGAAAGTGGAGGAGAGTTAATTCCCAGCAGAGTCTATATAGGCTCAATAGAATATTTGTTTAAGCATGGAGGGGTCAGAGTTAGGACCCAGCATAAGTAGATAATGCTTGGGCAGAAGGGTTCAGGCCCCAATTCGGACAATTGTCCTGTTTTCATGGGTAGTGGAAGGTCCATAAGGATAACAGTTCATCTTGACAGGGCAGATAATGGAGAAGATTCCAAAAGCAATGGAAGTAGGTCCTGGTTATAGGAACAGTCCAGTGAGAGCATAGTGGACAGAGACAGGCCCCTTCAGAGTGAGCACTGCCATGATCAGTTGGTTAAAATCACAAAAGGAGGAGCAGTTCATCAGTGATTACATTGATCATATTATCAACTAAATTGTTGAAATAGGTAGATATAAGGATAGCAGTGACTATGAGAAGTCAAGTGGAGAATGGGATTGGGCCCCATACCAGGATGAACCATTTATACTTTCAAAATCCAGATTTTTTGAAATGCGAAGGAGTTCATTGGGCACAAAGTGTTTTTTCAATGAAAAGGGAAGCCTACAGTAGCCCTGTTCTTGCCATAATCTGGAACCGAGTAGGACCTCCCCATTGTTGCCAATAAAATAGCCTATGATGAATAGACAATTCTTCTAATTTTGTCATTCAGTCATTCAGTTATATACAACTCTTCAAGACTCCATGGACCAGAGTGCACCAAACCCTTCTATCTTCCACTGGTTTTCAAAGTGCATCAAAGTTCATATTCATTTTTTCCAGGATCATTTACCCATTTCCTCCTCTGCCTCTTTCCTTTTGCCTTCAATCTTTCCCAGACATCAAGGTCTTTTCTAATTTGTCCTATCTTCTCATTATATAGCCAAAGTATGCTTCATCTTCAGTATTTGACCTTCCAGTAAATAGCCTGTATTAATTTCTTTAAGTATTGATTGATTTGGCTTCTTTGCTGTTCAAGAGACTCTCAAAAATCTCTAGCTGCACAATTCTGTGGCACTCAGCTTTCCTTATAGTCCAATTTTCACATATATTGATGTTGGAAGAAACAAAGCAAAGCAAAACAAAAACAAAAACATAGGTTTGACTATTTGGAGTTTTGTTAGCAAGGTGATGTCTCTTCATTTTAGTATGTGTCCAGATTTTTCATAGCTTTCCTTCCAAGGATTAAGTATATTCATTTGTTTATTTTTTAATTCATGACTGCAGTTGCCCTCTGTTGTTATCTTTGATATCAAGAATAAAAGATCTGACACTGCTTCCATTTCTTCTCCCTCTATCTTCTAGGAAGTGATGGGACTAGCTGCCAAGATCTTAGTCTTTTTGATGTTAAACTTTCAAGCCAACTTTTATAGTCTCCTCTTTTATTGTCATCAAAAGGTTTCTTAATTCCTCTTCATTTTTTGTCATCAGAAATTTATAGGGAGAGTTTTCTGGACCAAGGGACAGATTTGAGGAGGTGGTTTCCTATCTAGCAACAAGAGGGAGAGCAAAATATCTACCTAGCCCCAGAGAAAAGGGGACAATTTCCTTTAAAACTTCTGATGAAGTAGTATTCCTCCATTCCTTGAGGCTTTTTTGAAAAGGGATGAATTGGTTGGAAGAACAGCAAATAAGAAGTAAAATAGGGCAATTATCCCTGACCTGTCATAAGTATTGATGACTATGCAGGAAGTACAATCATCTTCATTGAAGCTCACATCTCTTGTTTTTTCTTTTACTCATGTTAGCTTCTTATTTTTAAAAATGCCCTATTATATACTATCAAGATTTTGCATCACTCACCACATGGACCACATCATAAAATCTAAAAAGTGATTCTTCTAAAGCAAATGTCAAATCCTGAAATTTCTTATCATGGTTCTCCCATGTTCTTTTACTCCTTCTTGGAAGTCATTACATTGTTTGGTTTGGTTTTGCTGCCTTTATGTTTTTAGTTATTTTTTTTTTACTTTTAACTTAGTTTTGTTGTTGCTTAGTTGTTTTCCATCATGTCCAACTTTTCATGACTCCATATGGGGTTTTCTTGTGAAAGATACTGGAATGATTTGCCATTTTCTTTCCAGATAATTTACCAGATAAGGAAACTGATGCAAACAGGCTGAAGTGATTTGCCCAGAATCACACAGTTACTAAGTGTCTGGGTCTAGAGTTGAACTCACATTTCCTGATTCTAGACATAGTACTCTAACTAATGAGCTACCTAGTTGCCCCTTTTCCTACTTTTGTGCTACATATGCCAGGTTTTTTGTACATTTGAACATGACAAGTAATAACCCTACAGACGCGTGAGTAGTAGAAGGGCTTCTACAAGATCTTAAGGACCTTATCAATAAGAGCAGTGGATGCAATTTCCTAATCCCATCCACATGCAAGTTAGACTAAAGATTTTTTAAATTTGTTTTTGCTATTAAAACTATCTTTGAGATATAATTATCTCTTGGGACTAACAGAAGAGTTCAATGTAATGGCACAAGTGGAATTTAACTGCTCATGGATAGAAAATGAGAAATAATATGAAGAAAAATGAGTTATTTGTAGAAATATCATAGAACATAAACCCAGAAAAAATAAAAGTGAAAGAATGAATCTCAGAATTGTCTAAGACTGTAATTCTCTCTGTTGACTGTTTCTTAATTCATATTAAAAAAAAGTCTAAATGAGCAGAAAAAAATAGCTTGAGAAAAGAAAATCAGAGGAGTCATCCAGCAAATTGATTAGTTTGGCTCCAATGTTGTATCCAGTATAGTGTTAATCAAGCATAGCATAGATTAACTCAGTTTCTCAGTACATTTTAAACAAAAGCCATGTTCATTAAGAAACTTTTTGTGAATTATTCCTGAAACAGAAAAAATGACACCAAAATTTAAATTTCAGAGTTGTGAGTTTTCTCAAATACTATTTTTTTTATTCACATGCATCCTCAAGAAGATTCTGGAAATGTGTATCACCTCTTTCTCTCCAATCTCCATAAATATTGAGTGCATTGGTGGGAAAGTATAACATAGATTTAAGTGTGAATTGTAATGTTTTTATTATTTATGCACTGGTTTTAATTATAAGTATTAGTTTATTTCTGCCTTTTTCATTTTTTTCTGTTTCTTAGATCACTAATGGATTATATATAATTTGCACAGGGTTAAACAGTGAGTGTATCAGAAGTGAGACTTGAACCCAGAGCTTACTGATTTCCTACATACTGTATACTTTATGCTATTCTAGCCTACCTCTCCCTAATCTCTATAAAAGAAAAAAAGCAATAGAATATACAAGAGTGCACAGATTTTACACATTGATATATGTCTTGTTAGTAACTTTTAAAAGTTGTTTTATTTCTAAAAATTGATTTGGTCCTCAAATGGATCATTTCCTTGTACTTCCCCTTTGAAGATGTCCTGTTTCCATACTTCCTGGGTGGCCAAGCAACAGTATTATGATTTTGGTGAAGAATAAAGAAAAAAGGCTCTGTAAAAATGCCATCTCAGTTTTGATAGAGTGAAAGTTCAGCATGACAGGAGTTTTTCTGCCAACCTCCTTGCTCAGAATGACTGCCGTGCACAGCAAGGAGTGGACTGTGTGGCCAGGGGAGCAGTTTTAATTTCAAATTCCTAAAACCAGAAGCTGTGGGTCACTACCAGAATGGAAAATGAACCATTAAAATTACCTAGTGATGAAGGCAATCTGAGAGCTTTCTTCATTTAACCCCTGACCCCCAAAAATGATTGTGGTATTCACAGAACACAGATGGTAGTTATTGCATTTATGCTGGTTTGAGGGTGTTTTCTGCACATCTGTGTGGATGTGGGAGGATGGAGGAGATGGCAATGTGCTTTTACAAAGGTCATATCTTCCTCATTCCTGACTTTGCAGTGCTCCTGTCTCTGACTTTCTCCCTTGGCGCCTCCACTCTGCCTCTCTGGTTAACCTCAATTAATCAGAATACATCTTACAAGAACCTTCCATTAAATGGCTTTTCTCTCCAGAATTTAACTCTTAGGGGAATCAAGAAAAATAAATAATTTGACAAGAAAAGCATTTCACATCAGGCATTTATTTTAAGCTCTAGAGTCCATTCTGTGACCAGTGAATATTTAGTGTAATCTCCCATATGATAATGACAGTGATCAAATTAATTACTACACTTATTACCTCAGTGATATTAAGAATTCTTGGATGATGAAACTCCCACTGTCATTATATGACAGGACCTTCTCTACAACTTGTGGTCTAAGAGATTTGTTTGAAAGACTGATAGATGAAATGATTTGTCTAGGTCAGCAAGCATTAAAGACAGAAGACCATTATGCTCATTGGATGACGATGATGATGATGATGATGATGATGATGATAGCTGACAAATATACAATACTTAGAAATTTGCAAAATATTCTACATAGCATTATCTCATGTGATCAACCCATGATTGACTGCTACACATCAGTACCTGTTATTAAAACTCAAATATTATAACTGACTCAACATATTCAAGGAAAAAGGATAAAATATGTTCTTTTATTTAAAGAATCTGAAAATAATAAACACAATTTCAGAAGAGGAGGAGAGATTAGTTCAACCTGTATCTGATCAAGATTCTTGTAAATTTGGAAATGGCCACAAAAATTAAAGCTATTTGTTCAAGATCAAAAGGTTGGTCAAATAAAAAGCAAAAAATCAGGAATTTAGGAAAGATTTTGAAGACCATCTAATCCAATTCATAGTAGTCACATATTTCTCAACCAGCCATACAATTTCTTTGAAAGATTTAATGTGGAAAAAAAACAATGACTTCTAAAGCATTTCACTTTGCAGTTGTACTGATCTTTAAATAGTTTTCCTTTACTATCTTTGCATCTAAGTTCCTCAAAGTACTATTTCATTTCTTGTCTTTTTGTCCACAATGACCAGCATAGTACTTGCACACAGTAAATATTTGAATGATATATTTCAATCAATGAATTGTTACTCATTGTGACATGTGAGGTTAAGCAGGCTAATTCTTTCTTCCATATGATAGTTCTTGAAATATATTCCAATTAAATGTCTTCTTCACATTAGCTTACCTATACAAGGCATTCTAACTTTCATTCTCTATGCTTTTGGCCTTGTCTCAAACCATAAATGAGTAACTTAGAGAATAACCCTGCCTCAAGATGGGAAATAAAGCTTTTAAAATTCAATGTAAAAGGCATATATGAAATAGAACAAACAGGAATACTTGTGACTCAATTTACAACTTATGCATTACCCCTAAACACAGGTGTTGAATCAGTTTGGAGTGATGACTGACAAGGTAGTCCTTGGAGAAGCATATTTCAATACAATGAGATCAGAGGGACTCATTTCAGTGTAAATAGAAAATCAGTGCCTGTGAAACTTGGAGAAAATGACAGTGGGTCATCAAAGATCAGGGTATGAGGGGACAGTAAGATTAATGGGGAAATAATTGAGCTCTTAATGGCAACTCAGGCTTGACTAATCCTTAGGTTAGAATTTGGTGAGTTATTTCTTAGCTTGTTAAGCTTAAAAAATTTCTAAGCTGCTGAATTAATAGGCTTCAAGCAGCAGATCAACAGTGTTTTCCTGTGCATTTTCATCTCATAAGCATGAGTTAAGTGAAAGTTTTGTAGACATGTAAACACAGTGAAACTTTCTGGAAGGCATATCATTTTCTCCACTCAAACATTTCAACTTCAAATACTTCCCTAATCCAACAAAAAGATCCATTTCAATGCACTTCAGTATATGAAAATATGCTTGCCTGAAACCTGAAACCCTTTTACTCAGACCATTGCTACTCATATAAGGATTCCATTTCAATTCCCCATATATACAATTTCACCATCATAAATCTCATGTCGAGTTGGTGTCCAAATACATAGCTTTCTAGAGATAACATGACATGTGGACTTTAGGCTGGTCTCAAAGAAATAAACACTTGGGCTCAAGTCTTGCCTCTGATTCGTGTTGACTATATGACCCTGAGCAAGCACATTTTAGTGCTTGCCCTGGACTCTGTATGGATAGCCTCAATTGCAGAGAAGGTCCTAATCTCCACTGGAGAAGAGAATTCTTCACCAGAGAGCTCTCTCTACCCCCCAAATCATAGGTTTTTAGTACAGCCCCTATCTTATTTTTATAACTCTTATAATGTGAGGATTTGTTTTTTGTTTTTTAATACAATAATAACATTAACTTATGTAATTAAATCAACAAACACATATTAAGCATCTCCTATGTGCAGAGCTCTCTGATAGGCATGGTTTGATTTTGTGGATTCCTCCATCCATTTGATTAGTTTACAGGATATGGATCTCTTTTAGATTAGATTTTAGATTAGAGATTAAATTAGATTAGAATTGAGCATGTATTAATAGATGAGGATATGATATGCTCTTCTGATTGCCCCACCCTCTCCATGGTTCTGGCTGACTTTTGATAATTGATTGATTGAAGTCAAGAAGGTAGGACTCCAGGATTTACCTTTCTTTCTCTGATCTATTGAAAATATGAGATCAAATAGTTCCATTCAGCTCATCTGTTTAGAGACTCTATTTCAGGACTTTCTCCCCTTGAACTTTCTGGAAAGGGAAAGGGAGAGAAAAGGAAATTTATTTTTCTACCACTATTCACACCAGTAACAATGGTAGTTTATAACAGAAACATATGGCAGCCTGAGGTTAGCTTTCAATAATCTATTGGTAATCTTCTGCCTTTTACTTCCTTGTTTGATCATAGATCCATAGCTAATGATTTTGAGAAATGTTTGATGTTCCTAGTCTTGGGGGTTATTTCATGGCCAATCCTGAATTTGAGCATTCCTGAGTTCCAGATTTACATAGTAACTACATGGAAGATTTCCTTAAAAGCATGTTTCTTAGAAGAAGTGGCCTATAATTCTACAGCAAAAGGACATATTAAAGCCATACTCAGTAGACCTAAATAGTACAAGCCCAGGAAGAGTGCAAAATTATCTGTTCCTAATATCACAAAATTATCTTTTCTTTATTTTGGTGGTAAGGAAAAGGAGAGAATATAAAGAATGTGATAGAATATTTGTCATGCTTATCTTTCTTCTGAATGTATTTGAAACTGAATTGTTTCTTTCCATCACTGCATTAGGATGACAAATTTTAATGATACTATTTAGAACATATCTTGAATGAAAATAACTGTACATGTATCTCTCTCCACCCTCCCATCCCCCAAGATGAATTTACAGAATCTTTTTTTTTAAATTTACTCATACACATTGTTGTTGTTTATTCATCTCATTTTGTTTATTTATCTATTCTTTTTGTTTTGCATAGGACAAACATTAAAAAGAATAAACTAGGAATAGAATTGAATAAGAGAAAAAATCATGGAATCTCACAGAGAGAGGAAACATGAAAAGCCAATTATTCCAATTTGTACTCGAATAAGAAGAGACCTTTCAGTACAGTCCCTAACAAGTGGTTCTCCAGCTTTTGCTTGAAGAACTTCAGGAAGGGAGGAACTTGATTCCCTCTGAGACAACTCATCTACTTGGGGATAATACTGATGGCTAAAAATTCACAAAATTTGAGAATGAGAAGGCATCTCCTCAGTGATTAAGCTAGAATCTTCACAGAAACATGCCTAATTCATGGTCATTTAGACTTTATTAGAAGACCTTCAAGGAGGAGCTCCAGTTCT
Organism: Myrmecobius fasciatus; assembly: GCA_023553655.1. Taxonomy (NCBI): domain Eukaryota; kingdom Metazoa; phylum Chordata; class Mammalia; order Dasyuromorphia; family Myrmecobiidae; genus Myrmecobius; species Myrmecobius fasciatus. The sequence goes on from JAJPUD010006178.1 coordinate 92,822, forward strand.
TTGGAAGTTTGTTTATTTGTTTTTCCTGACACTAAGCCTAGATTGACTTCTTACTACCCATTATTCCTGATTCTATCCATGGGGCCAAACTGAATAAATTGAAGCTGTCCTCTATATCAGCCCTTCAAATACTTGAAAACAACCACTATGTTCCTCCTGTTCTTCTTTTCTGCAGGTTAAAGATCCCTGGGTCCTTCAGATAATCATGCTATTACACGACCTCAGGGACCTTTATCAATCTTGTCACTCTGATCTGGAATGCCAAAGTGTCTCAATATTCTCTTTAATTTATATATAGTGGGGGCAGCTAGGTGGTACAGTGGATAGAGTACCAGCCTGAGGTCAGGAGGACCTGAGATCAAATCTGGCCTCTGACACTTAACATTTCCTGCTATGTGACCTAGACAAGTCACTTGAACCCAATTGCCTCAGAAAAAAAAAAAATTTATATATAGTGTCCAGAAATGAAGACAATATTCCAGATGAGGTCTGACCATGGCAGAAAATAGTGATTCCTATTGGTCCTAGAAGCTTTGTGATGCTTTATGCAGAATAAAATGATATTAGACTTCCCCTTAAGATGGAGCCATTCTAGATCACAAAGAAACTCAACTCTTCCACATGAATTAAGGAGAATACCTGAAAATAACCTCAGAAACAATAATGATAAAGAAACTCAAGAAGAATCAGAAGTAAGCTCCTTTATCTATTCTGAAATTGCATATCCAGTGTCCTAATATCTGTATTAAAAAAAAACCAACCAGAACAGGTCAGATATTAGTAGAGTGGTTAAAGTAAGAAAGCCAGTGGCAATTTAGGAAAACTGGGAAGTGATTTAAAGTAAAAATATTAAGGTAAACAAGAAGTAACTGAATCCAAAGCTAGTGGATAAAGGGAGAGGAAGGAAGCCAGCCCAAATTCCAGCAAATGGATTTATAATTATTAAATCTTCTGAACAATTTTACTTCATGTAAAATTTGGTGCTTTGTATATGACCCATGTCAGATTGTTTATTTTTTTTTTCAGAGAGAGCAAAGGAGGGTGATATAGAATTAGAAAAAAAACTGAATATTAAAAATTGTTTTTACAAGTAATTTAGGGAGGAAAACAAAGGAAAGAAAAATTGGGTATCTGAGTAAATATCGGAACTATCAGAACATAAGTTATCCAGATAAGTCACTTCAGGGAGTTGGGGCCTTAAAGCACTAGAAGCTTTGGAAGAGAGCAAAAACTTAACAATGGGGCACCAGTGCCACAGGAGTGCTGAGACCACCATAATCTCTAACATCCAACTGAGGCCTATAAGGGGCATAGTAGAAACAGAAACAACTCTCAAAGATTGTGCATAAAGAATGAGAAAGAAGAAAAAGCTTGAATTCATTATAGGACCACAGGAGACTGACAAAAGCCAGGAATTGAGGCAGAGGATAAGGTTGGATACCAGTTCTATCCTCTAAATTGACAGTAGTAGAGGTAGTACCATCCAAACAACATGGGGGACTGGTGCAAATCAGAGCTATTCAATCCATTCAAGCATACTAGAGGAGACTCATCCAAATATAAAATCTCAAAGCAAAACAGAAGTGAAAGATGTTAACAAAAAGAAGAAAACACTGAAAACAGTTGAGAAATTCTCTAGATTTCCCTACTTGACTTTTTAGATGTTCATCACACATCATCCCTTTAATAATCTATTTGAAAGTTTCCCCATGAATCTATCAAGCTCATTGGCCTATAATTTACAGAATCTGCTACCTTCTCCCCATTTTTAAAAAAAATTGGGATATTTACCCTTTTGATCCAACAGTGTTTCTATTGGGCCTATTTCCCAAAGAGATCTTAAAGGAAGGGAAGGGACCCATATGTGCAAGAATGTTTGTGGCAGCCCTTTTTGTAGTAGCTAGAAACTGGAAACTGAATGAATGCCCATCAATTGGAGAGTGGCTGAATAAATTATGGTATAAGAGTGTTATGGAATATTATTGTTCTATAAGAAATGACCAGCAGGATGATTTCAGAGAGGCCTGGAGAGACTTGCATGAACTGATGCTGAGTGAATGAGCAGAACCAAGAGATCATTATACACGGCAACAACAAGACTATATGATGATCAATTCTGATGGACATGGCTCTCTTCAACAATGAAATGTTTCAAACCAGTTCCAATTGTTCAGTGAAGAAAGCCAGGCACACCCAGAGAGAGAGAGATGAAATGTGGACCACAACATAACATTTTCATGCTCTCTATTGATGTTTTCTTGCATTATGTTTTCCCTTCTCAGATTTTTTTTCTTGTAGATCCAACTTTTCTTGCACAGCAAGATAACTGTAAAAATATGTATACACATATTCGATTTGTCAAGTATTTTAACATAATTAACATGTAGTAGACTTCCTGCCACCTACGGGAGGGGTAGGGACTAGGAAGGAAAAATTTGTAATGGAAAGCTTTGTAAGGGTCAATGTTGAAAAATTACCCATACATATATCTTGCAAATAAAAAGCTTGAATAAAAACATTTTTAAAAATTGGGATATTTGCCCTCTCCAGTCTTGTGCTACTTCTCCCTATGTTCATGATCCTTTAAATATTACTGAAAGTGACTTAGCAATCACATTTTTTTCAGTTCTTTAAGAATCTTAGTACATTTGAGTAACTTGAATTCATATAGGGCAACTAAGAGCTCTCTCCTGGGCTTCAATTCCTTGCTAGTAATTTTTATTCTCTCATTTCCATTACAAAAGTCATTTTCCATAGTGGAGTAAATAGAAACACTGAGCAATTTTGTATTCTCTTTGTTTTCTGTTATTATCAACACACCCACCCCTAAGCCAAGATCCTACTTTTTCTCTGATTCTCCTTTTTCTCCCCATATAACTAAAAATCCATTTTTGTTGTCCTGTCTCAACTCATTCTGAACTGGCTTTACCTAGTCTTGCTTTCTTCTTTACATTCCTTTAACAAATTAAAGTTGATGGGACACTGATACATTGTTGGTGGAACTGTGAACAGATCCAACCATTCTGGAGAGCAATTTGGAGCTATGCTCAAAAAGTTATCAAACTGTGCATACCCTTTGACCCAGCAGTGTTTCTACTGGGCCTATATCCCAAAGAGATTTTAAAGGAGGGAAAGGGACCCACATGTGCAAAAATGTTTGTGGCAGCCCTTTTTGTAGTGGCAAGAAACTGGAAATTGAAAGGATGCCCATCAATTGGAGAATGGCTGAATAAATTATGGCATATGAATGTTATGGAATATTATTGTTCTGTAAGAAACGACCAACAGGAGGATTTCAGAGAGGCCTGGAGAGACTTGCATGAATTGATGCTGAGTGAAATCAGCAGAACCAGGAGAACATTATACACAGCAACAAGACTATACGATGATCAATTTTGATGGACATGATTCTCTTCAACAATGATGTGATTCAAACCATTTGTTCAGCGATGAAGATAGTCATATACATCCAGAGAGAGGTCTGTGGGAACTGAGTGTGAACCACAATACAGCATTTTAACGCTTTCTGTGAATATCTCCATGCATTTTGTTTTCCTTCTTAGGTTGTTTTTTCTTCTTCTCTTTCTAGATCTGATGTTTCTTGTGCAGTAAGATAACTGTATAGATATGTATACGTGTATTGTATTTGTCATATAATTTATCCTATTTAGCATGTATTAGATTACCTGTCATCTAGGGGTGGGGGTGGGGGGAAGGAGGGGAAAAGCTTGGGAAAAAAAGTTTTTGCAAAGGTCAATGTAGAAAAATCACTCATGTTTTGTAAATAAAAAGTTTTATATATAAAAAAAATTAAAGTTGATTTTTAAGTTCCCAGGACATCCACAATAATGTCTTCACGCAAATTACAATTTTCCTCTTCTATTTCACTTTGTGTCTTCAGAATTTCATACCTCATACATCTTATCTCTTTAGTGTGACTTCCTCTGTAGAATTTGTACCCATGATATGAATATATCTTTACTCTGAACACTCTGAAATCTATTTTCTGAGAATCTCAAGTACATGTCAAATTGGAGCTAAGTCCTCTTCTTTTCCATCTTAACTTCCACTCCTTTCTCCTCCCCCCCTCCCACTTCCATCAGACTTCCTATTATTTCCAATCGAGCAACCAATTCCTCTGCATTATTATGAATAAGATCTAGAATAGCTGTTCCTTTTATAGATTATCCTGTCTTTGGAAGGATGAAAAGGATAACTATGGTATTTCAAGAAATTATCAATTGCTTTGCTTTTGACAGAAAAAGTTCTAGCAGATGTAGGATTAAAGTCCCCCTTTACCACTTTATCATGCCTCCATCCAAGGCTTTGGATCTGTTTCCTGAACTCTTTCTTCATTGTTGTTTTTCTTTACCCTACTGGTTTTTGTATGCTCATGACACAATCACCTCTGTTTTAACCACCTTTACCCAAATTTTCTCTATCATGCTTTCTTACTCTGGATTTTCTCTCATAGTGCTATTGAGAATGCAATTCACCTTCACCCCCCAATAAAGTCCCAAATGATTCTATTTTTGATAAAATAAGTATTTAATAAAATTTGACAAGATAATTTTTAATATTATTTAACCCATCCCACCCACATACCTGTATTGTTTTTAATTTAAAAGATAATAAAAGATTTATTTATTTTTAACTCAACTCTACTTTTTCAAACTGTCTTTTTTTTAAATATAAAGTATACCCATCCAGAGTCACACTCATTGCTTCAAGTCTCAAACTACCTCCATTCCTCTTCTTTATTGACTAAACTTTCGGTACTTGTATATAATATAGGCTTTGGCCATAGATTTTACTGTTGGCTACTTTTTTGGATTTTTTTCTCTTCTGTGAACCAGTAGGGTCTCAGCAGTTATACATTCTTCATTATTGTTATTCACTATCATATTCAACCAGGGGCAATATATTTCATAGATTTCTCTTCATATTTCATAGTTTTGTTTTAATCAATTTTAATTTTAATTTTCTTCAAATCTAAAATTCAGAGCTATGATGTACAGTGGGGAAGTTTGATAAAATTGGTAGTTTTCCAATGTATGATAAAATTTAGATACAGACAAAACTTATTCTTCTGAAATGTGGAACAAGTGAAATTTGTACCTTGTTAACAGAAATAATTACATAAAACATGAAGCTATTGATGATATTTCTTCTCCCCCAAATGCTGCCCAGATGAACTCTTTCACTGACTTTACTGATTCTTACATCTACTACTTAGTCCTTAAAGTGACCTTGAAATATCCTGGCATCATCTATTCATCACTTCCCTGTTCAACTCAATTTCCCCCATGCTAAAATTATTAATCATGACTTTGCTGAATTGATCATTTGGGAGCCACCTCTCCAACCCATGTCCATCTCTACCTTTCCCCAATCCTTGTTCTCTCCCATGGGGCTATGCACAATAAACCAAATTTCTGTTCTATGTGATTCTTTTATTTAAAAAGAAAAACTAAATCACAAAGGTTCCTAGAAATCAAGTTAAAGCTGTTGTTCCATTGTATTTGACTCTTTGTGAACCAATTTGGGGTTTTCTTGGCATAGATACTAGCAAGATTTGCCACTATTTCCTCCAGTTCATTTTACAGAGGAAGAAACTGAAGCCAAAAGGGTTAAGGAACTTGCCCAGAGTAATACAGACACCAAGTGTCTGAGTTCAGATTTGAACTCAGAAAGATAAGTCTTCTTAATTTTGGGCTCCATACTTTACTGCATGACCCAGTTGCCCTAAAATCAGTTTAGTAAGACATATAACACACTCCCCTTTCCAAACCTCAAAAAGGACATTCATGGATTTTTTTTCTTCCTTTTCAAACCTAGTATTAACATCAACATCTGCTTCTCCTTCTCTAAAAGATCCCTGAAAGTATGGGCTTTTAAATGAAGGAAATACCCTAAGGACCACAACATTTTTGGGAGAATGGGGAGAGTTGTCTCTATCTCTAAATTGAGAAAGGTCATGAAACATGTCAATCTCTGGTGACAAAGCTTGGATCAATCAGGAGAGAAATCCTCCACACCCTGAGAAGAATGTTTAAAAGGCAGGCAGAGAAATATAACATGAGTCATCAGGCTGAAAAAAACTGAGCAGAGGATTCAAGCCAGCCTTCAAAGGGATTTATTCTCCAGGGAAGAATGAACAGGAAAACCTCTGGTGACTTCAGGAGACCCTAAGGAGAGGAATGTCAATGAAGAGCTTCCTGCTACTAGAAGAAATGGAAGATGCTTTGCATTATGCTTATTTGGAAAATGTCTAGATCTGAAATGGATTTTTTTTCCTGTCTTACTTTCAAAAACAGTATAACATGAAACGTGCTTTAGCATCAACTACTTTATTAAATAAACTTTTGTAAAATGCACATCTTATTTTTATCCTCTGAAGATGCCTCCATTTCTTTCTAAAGGAAGTCCAAATAGTTGGAGACCTAATTCTATGGTTACAGAATTAATATTATCAACTCAAATCAGAAAGACTGCTTGAGCTCAGGGGAGGCTAATATTTTAGTTGACTGATTGAAACTCTGGAACAGATGTTTTCAACCTGGGTCTGAGATTATTTTGATAATTGCACTTCAATGCAATTGGCTTTCTTTGTAATCCTATGTATTTTATTTTATGCATTCAAAAGTATGATTCTGAAAATGGGTACAAACACATTAGACTACCACAGGGATTTTTAACTCAACAAATATCAAAAACTCCTATTCTAGACTGTTGGTAATAGATTCATAGGCAGGAGTCATCAAAATTTTCTAATCCACATCCCCTTCCGATTTTACATATGAAAACCCTGAAGTATAGAGATAACTTGTGAATTAGCCACAGACAAACAAGTAAAAAGGGAAAGCAGATAGAATTTTGGATTTGGAGTAAAGACCTGAATTTGAATCCTGAATCCATCCTGCTGGCTGATCTGTGCAAGATACTTAACTGAATTCCACTTTGTTATAAGTAAAAATAGAATGATATACCAATTTTATATGCTGTTCAAACAGTCAATAATTATTGGGGTAGCTATGTGGCACAGTGGATTAGAGAACCAACCCTGAAGTCAGAAAGACCTGAGTTCAAATCTGGCCTCAGACACTTAACATTTCCTAGCTGTGTGACCCTGGGCAAGTCACTTACCCCCAATTGCCTCAGGGAAAAAATATTTCTTAAGTGCCAGGTATTATAGAAACTGCTAGAAATAAAAAAAAATATCTAGTGCTTACTATATGCCAGGAACTATGCAGAACTTTTACAAATTTCTCACTTGTAAGATATTCTATAACAACCCTTCAAAAAAAGTGTTATTTTGTCCCATTTTACAGTTGAGGAAACTGAAGCAAATAGAACAGGCTTGCCCAGGGTCACACAACTATTAAGTATCCAAGGCCACATTTGAACTCAAGCTTTCCTAACTTCAGACCCAGGGCTCTATCCATTTTGCCATATAGCTACAGTTGGAAACAAAATATAGAAGACCTTAAACTTCAGAATAACTAACTTTTATTTTTATTCTGGAGAAAAGAGACCTGAGATATTTGTGCAAAGTAATATCATGTCCAGACATGTTCTATAGTGTAATCATTTTGGCAGCTGTATGGAGAATAGATTGCACAAAGGACAGATTAGAAGCTGTGAGACCATTTAAGAGGATATGGCAATAGTCCTAGAAGAAGATGGTGTTGGCTGTGTGAGTGGTGAGAAAAGGAGAAGGATATTGTAGGAGAGACAATTTACAAGACTTGGCACCTCATCATCTCTTGATGGGAAGAGAGCAGAAGTTGGAAGATAACTTCAAGGCTCCAAATATATGCTGCCTTTTATTTTGTACTCCCTCTCCCCCCCCACCTCAGCACACTGCTTCTTAAATGCTTAGTAATTATTTGTTGAATAGAAGTAAATGAATTTAAAATGACTTTGATAGCGCTAATATTGAAATCATAGACACAACTGTTAGTACCATGTAACATAAACAAAGTAGTCACAACTAGTAAATCTTTGCTAGGGAAATCATATCCCTCTTCTGGGCAATCAAGGAAAAAAGTACTTATTGGGTTCTAACATTTTAAGCAAGTAAAACATTTAATGCAAGTAAAGGGAATCCCTAATCTGGGGAGAATAAATAAAATCTACTAAAATACTATTTATAATCTAAATGTATATCTAAAAGAGAATAAGACAATGTCCCCCAAAGAAGAATTCTGAAGGTACTTTCAGAAGAGACAAACAATAAAGTGCTTGCATTTTCATAACTGAAAAATCTCCAGGGATAATAAGTCAAGATAAGGAAATGAAGTGAGGCTACTCTGTGCAAGTTCCATTTTAGAAATTTCCTTTCTGATTTCCTCTACAGTGTCAACTGGCTAGGGCATGTCTCTTCCCTCTCAGAGTTAAATAAACAAAAATAATCAAAATAATTTTTCACAATAGCCTGAAAAGTAGAAATGATTCTATGGCATTTCCCACATTCCACATTCTATCTCTCACTTCTGTTCCCTTGCAGAGATTATTTCTCATGCCTAAAATGTGCCCCTTCCTTACCAATACCACTTTTACTGTTCAGCTTCCTTCAAAACTCACTTCAGGATTGACCATTCATAGTCATCTATTTCTGGCATCTCTGCCTTTGAGTGATTTATTTTTCTTCAACAGATGTTCTATTTGCATAACAGTTTACCATATCTCCTAGAAGAATGTAAACTCCTTAAGGACAGGGACTGTTTTTCATTTTTTTCCCCCTTACCTTTATATCCCCTCACATTGTGCTTTAAATATAGTAGGTCCTAATGAATGCTTGTTGAATTAAATTGAATGAAGGCTTGACTTGATCTTAAGAAATGCCAATCCCCACAAAAAATTAACAATTACTATTGGGAAAAATATAATAATTTTTGAGGAAGTCACTTGACCTGATAATAACACTGATCATCTAGTAAGATCAATATCTTGCCAAGAAAATAAATATTAAGGGATAATAAAAGGGGAAGAATCAAATTTATTTTTAAAAAGCACAATTATTTATATGTTTTATATATATATATATATATATATATATATATACATATACATATATATATGTTAAGGGACAAGCATAGCAAAGCTGAGAAGATCCTGAATTTAACATCAACTTCCACAGACTTTCATTTCTGAAATCTATTTCCTTGTCACTGATATCTTTACAAAAATCTCTCAGACATCCAATATTTTCTTGTTATCTTCACACTTCATAAATTAATTCAATTCAGCAAATATTCTTTAAACATATACCATATATCAGATACTATTCTAGTGTAATTGAAATTGGAAGTATTTGTCTGAAAAGGAAAATTACCTAGGCCCTCTTCTTGGCTCTATTATGAGGGTGGATGCATTCCTTCCCACTTCATTTTTTTTGAGTGTCCCTAAGGTGATTAAGGAGTTGATTAACATGAGCCTATTTTCTGCCACAGATCCTTGAAATCTCTCTCATTCACTATATATTTTTACCCACTTTAGAATTTCTGTCTCCTCTTCTGAGATCCTGAAACTCCAACAAAGCTTATCTTGTTCAATCTTTCAGCTTTCTTAAAGACTCAGAAGTGGCAACACAATATAATAGAAAGTATTATGGAATTATTCTTGGGGAAATTTGGTTTGAATCTTCAATATGCTCCTTACTAGTGTTATGACCTTAAACAAATTCACTGGCCTTTCTGGCCCTTCAACAATACCTCCTTCCATAAAATAAGGGAATTATATCAGTTGATCTCTGAGATCCTTCCTATCCTAAGTCTTGTGATCCTATGGTTTCCTTAAAGGGTAATTCTTTCCAGATTTCCCTGGTTGTTCTGTTCTCAAATCATCATTTATATAATTACTTTTCACATGTTCTATCTTCCCTCATATTGTAATGGGAGAGGACAAAATATTGAAGGATAATTTCATTTACATATATACATGCACATTTCAGTTACATGGGTATGTAAATTATGCATTGTAAATTTCACATGCATGTAACGTAGATTTTTAGCTGCATTAACATGCCATTTTTATTTGTGGCATGTAAATCTCCATTGTATGTGACTTGTAAGGTAAATGTAGGTGTAAGATTTATTTGCATACACATTTTATTTGATTTCACTTACATATAACATAAATTTCATGAGTACCTTGAACACAGGAGATAGTTTTTATTTGATTGATTATTTTTTTTCTCGGTATCTTCATTGTCCAGCACAATATCTTGAATAAGGCTTTTGGTAGTCCAGTGATTTGTCAAAGAGAACTCCTAATGAGGAAATTCCCTCTATAACTCCCTGCTATATAATTTGTAGTCTCAGATATCCGGGGGCTTAGAGGTCCAGCAATTTTCTTAGGATTATATGCCAGCATGTATCAGAGGTTGCACTAGAACCTTAGGATCTCAGGCTCAGCTCCCTACACAGTATTGTATGTTATCTCTTGCTTTTCACACAGAAATCATCTAGTAAATACTTCTTGGATTGAATTAGGTTATATCAAACATCAGCAAACTCCAGCCAGCTACTAGTTTTTGTATGCCCCGAAGAACTAAAAATAATTTTGGTGCTCTGGCTATAGTTTACTGAATCCTAGATTAGCTATATACAAAAATTTATAAATAAACTTTGGAAGCATAATTTACATAATTTGGAAACTTTTTATCCAATGAATGCTTTTTAATATTATTTATTAGAAGTATATGTTATCTTTAAGTAGGTTCTTGGGGATCGAATGAATTTTTGAGACACCCACACAGAAGTGTATGCCATACCTCCTAATGTTTACATATAACAGTTGTGTTTAGATAAAATTTCATCCAAATGTCCCTTACAGCTATGCTGACATGACTGTATCATGTGTAAATGCTACTTGTGGGCATCTCAAAAAGTTTCATGTCAAAAATAGTTGTTGAATTTGTGATTTAATGACATGGGTAGATGCCAGGAAAGAGAAAATGCCAAACCCATTTGGATTCTGAGGTTTGAAAAATCAAAATTACTCACCATCAAGTCTTAGTTCAACCCCGCCCCCCACTCCATAAAAAAAAAGTTGCCAATGAGGCAGAAATTTGGGAAGCTTCATGATTTAGACATCTCATATGTACTTTCAGTATGAAAGTTTTTAACTTTAAGACACTTTTCATTATATAGGCCTAATATTTCTAAATTTAAATTTCAAAATAAAAAAGGGGAAAAAATAGCAAAGTAGAAGAAGAAATGCAGAGCTTTACAAATTAGAATCATATGTAAAATGCTAGGTGTAAGAGGCATTTAATTGTTGCTTTTAGGCATATTTAAATTGATTTCTTAATAAATGATTGATAGTCAAGTGATCCTTCTAACTGGCAAAAGTTTAGATTCACTCTGGTGATAAGGCAATTACAGTGGCATCCACTATATAGCTTATTTGCAAGGAAGGCTATGACCCTAAAATAGGGTCTGCTTATTCTGACCAATATTTCAAACATCCATTAATTTTTTTCAGCGCTTTTCCAATTAGGGAAAGATCCATTTTTTTCTCAACTGTGACCCTATATCGCTCAAATCTAGCACAGTGCATGACATTTAGTAGGTGCATCAAAAATGCTTGTTAGGTCCTTGATAATCCTATGACATTTTGATATATCTATTGTCTTTGTAAGCTTCTGTGACTGAAAAATTCATCTCTTGTGGCTAATTGACTGATCAGCAAACTAACTTATGATCTTTGAGTTGTCTAGACTTGTCCTCCCATGATAAAAATACAGATCATCTGACCTTGTACTGGAAATGTTTTCACCTTGGTATGTCCTGCCAGGATTTGAAACTCCCCATCATAACCTTTGAATTCCTATATCATCTCTTAGCATGAGAAAACATTCTACCAATTTGTTAATTTAATTTAAAAAAGCTTATCTGTTGCTGTCATGTATAGCATCTTAGGGCATTTCACACATGAACAATAGCCTATTCAAAGACATGAAGATGAAATATAATGTCTAGAAAAACAAGAAATCCAAGTGGCTGAACTCCAGAATGTGTAAAAGGATAGTAATCCATATTAGGCCTACAATGGTAAGGTGAATCAAAATTGCAAAACATTAAAATGCTAGAAGAGTTTGCATTTTTTCCTAGAAGATGGAATCACTGAAGTTTATTGACTGGAGGAATGACATGATCACATATCCACTTTAGGAATATCGCTTTGGTAGTTATATGGATGATAGAATAGAGAAAACAAAGGCTTGATACAAGGAGACTAATTTGAAAGCTATTGAAATAATGTAGATTATAGAGCATGAAAGCCTTAACTGACACATTCATTGTTGGAATGGAGAAAAGATAATGGTTGGGAGAAATATTGTGGAGATGGGATTGGTAAGATTTGATAGCTGACTGTATTGGGTTGGTCAAGTTTGCAGACCTGTGTAATTAGTAGAATGGAGGCACCCATTATCAAAATAGAAAAGGTTGAAAGAGTGATGATTTAAAGAGAAAATCTTATGTATTCTCTTTTGAACCTCATCACTCCAAGAGCCATTTTGAACTGTGTAACTGGTGATGTTACTATAGCTAAGGGAAGAGATTAGGGATGAATTTGTAAATGTGAGGATCATCTACATAGAAATAACTGAACCAAATAAAAGTGATGAGCCCATTGATGAAATAGAGTATATGTAACTGGCAACAACTGGACAGAAGAGATTGGGATTAGGGACAAAATTGAGATTAGAAAGGAATCTAGGAGAAACCCTTGGGTACACACAATTAGTGGTGAAATATGTAAAAGAGGCAAATAAGAAGTGATCAATCAAGTAGAAGTAGAATCAAAGGATTGTAGTCACACACACACACACAGAGGAAATTATCCAAAAGTAGAGAAAGGTAAGCAGTGCCAAATATTGCAGAGATAATGAGAAGAATGAACATTGAGAAAAGGTTACCAAGTTTGACAATTAAAAAGCTCATTGATTACATTGAAGAATATAATTTTAGTTGAGTGATACGTTTGGAAACCAAATTCCCAAGACTTTATAGATGACTAAGAAATGAGGAAGTGGAGGTAATGTGTGTAGACAATTTCACCCGAGGAGTTTGTGAAATGAAGGAAAATTATAATCTTCACTATCTCAAACAGATGTAAAATTCAAATGAACATTTGGTTTTCTTCTTACAGAAAGAAGTGACGTGGATGTTTGTAGGTAGCAGAGAAGGTACCAATAGATATGAATAGGCTGAAGACTAGTGAAAGGAAGGGAAAAACTGTTAAAGCAATCTGTAGGAAAACACAGGAAGGATGGAACCAAAGACACACATGTATGAATCAACCTTTGCAAGCATAAAGGTGGCATTTCTATAGGAGACTAAATGAAAACCAAGATCCAGTGCTGATGTCAAGAAATTTTGAGACATAGAATAGAGAAGAGAGAGATCATGGAAAGGATATTAACTGTGAATCCATGATGATGGAAATCAAAGAAGGAAAAAGAAACAGAGAAAGAAAGAAAGAAAATTAAGAAAGAAAGAAAAAAGAAAGAAAAGTAAAAAAGAAAGAAAAAGAAAGAAAGAGAAAGAGAGAAAGAAAGAAAGAAAGAAAGAAAGAAAGAAAGAAAGAAAGAAAGAAAGAAAGAAAGAGAGAAAGAAAGAAAGAAAGAAAGAAAGAAAGAAAGAAAGAAAGAAAGAAAGAAAGAGAGAAAGAGAGAGAGAGAGAGAGAAAGAAAGAAAGAGAGAGAGAGAAAGAAAGAAAGAAAGAAAGAAAGAAAGAAAGAAAGAAAGA
>JAJPUD010006178.1:106682-137000 GCA_023553655.1 Myrmecobius fasciatus
GGAAGAAAGGAAGGAAGGAAGGAAGGAAAGAAGGAAGGAAGGAAGCTGCTGATTGACATCACTTTTAAAACTTGATTTCTGTGGCATAATGACAACTTGGTCATAGTGGTCTGTCATCTTGACTATAATTCTTTGATTTGACAGTAGTCAGGGGAGCTAGGAGACAAATAATTAGAAAGTTCTCAAGATTTTAGAAGGCAGCTTACTATCCTTATAACAAGATATGAAATTGCTACTTTTTGAGGGGGCCTAAGTCAGTCTAGAAACTGCTGTTTATGTTTCTTTCTCAGTTCAAAAAGAAAGGAAAGTATAGGACCAATACAAGAAGACAAAATATGTTTTCTCTTTTGACAGGAGTTTTAAGGAAAGACAGAGACAGACTTAGAGGGAAAGGAACAAACAGAGATATCAACAGAGAGACAGACAAGAGACCAAGAGAGACGGAAATAGAAAAAGAGACAGACAAGCACAAAGACAGAGATAGAATGATAGACATAGAGACACCAAGATACAGAAAGTCAGAGATAGAGTCAAAGAGAGAGACAGAAACAAGAAGACAATAAAAGAGAGAGACAGAGACAGCAAGATGAGACAGGAAAAAACAAAGATGTAAAGATAGAGACAAAGAGAGAGAAACAGAAATAGAAACAGAGACAGAAACAGAGATGGACAGCAATAGAAAAAGAGACAGAGACAGAGAAATGGAGATCCAAGACCAAAAATGACAGGGACAGAAATAGAGACAAAGACAGTGACAGACATTGGGGAAAAGACAGAAATGGAGAAAGAGACAAATATGGGAAAACAGAGAAACAATGGCAGAGAGATTGTGTGTCTGACTTCACAGGGAGCCACTGTATTAAAAGCAGCACTGGTAACAACAACCATTCCACAACTGAGACCTGAAATTCTGAGAATATTGCATATTAGAAAGAGAAAAGGGCAGGAGTAAGGAATATCAGTAATCTTCATGTTTGTTTTCTACCCCCTTCAATGGTTCAATCACTTGAGCAAGCACCAATGTTAAACAACCTTTTATATCTTTGCTGCCTATCCAGTTAGCTCTTGCCCCCACAGTCTTTTCAAAATTAAAGGATTGAGGAGGGGAAATCACTGGTGTTGCTACCACATAGGGGATGCTACTCATTGTCCAGGGAAAGTCCCACCATCTCTTTTCTCTCTATGTCTCCCCTCATGAGAACTTAAAAACTCCTACTGGAAGGGAAAATCTCTTCTTACCTGTCCTAGTTTTGACTTGGATTTTTCTCTTTCAGGCTGAAAAAAAAATACAATTCTCAAAGTTTTTAAGAACTTAAGCTCCGAAAGCAGCCAATCTAATCCTTATTGGAAAAAGTGTTTATAAATATATATATATATATATATATTCTATATAATTTACTAAATCACAAAGAGAACTTTTAGTCATAGAGCAGGATAGACAAAGAGAGAACCAAATTTGTGTAATGTTATGTGAATAAATGTTTTTTTTTCAGTTTCTAAAATCTAAAGATCATCTCTCTCTCTCTCTACCCAGGACTATATCATATGCTACAGTGTATACTATCTATAAATGTTGCCACTGTTGGCTTTCCAGTGCACTAAAAAAAGCAATCCATCTTGTAATAAGAGGAAGATACTGTGTCAAGATTTGAGTTTTTTTAAACTATTTTTTTGCTTTAACTCATGAACACAGAGGTTTTCCGTCCATAATAAACATGATTTCATGGTCTAGCAGGGAATTTTCTGAGAGGAAAACATTCTTAAAATTCTAAGCAATCAAGGATATTTATAGTGTTTATACTATCATCTCTCTAAGGCCTTTTTATAGTTGGGAGAATGTATAAATAAAGACATAGATTTAAGTAAATTGGTGGGATGTTGTGTGGCTGAAGGCTTGGTTACAAATATTAATGAATACTACACCCAGAATGACCCTTGGCTACCATTTCTAGCCAGTTTTATGCATTTTAATAAGAGACTGAATAAACAACTTTATTCTTCCTGTCTTACTTATTCTTTCAGCTTCCAGTCTTCCATCCCTTTCAGGCATCCAGAGATAACCCAGGTGGATCATGTACAGAGCTATACTGAATATCTAACATAGAATTGACACAATTTTGAATTTAATCTGCATCACTAGCATTTTATCCATCACTTTCTTAAATCTAGATCATCAACAAAATAATTTTCTGAGTTCTGATTTGTAGTGCTAGCCAATTTTCAAAATGTAACCTGGGTCACACTAAAAATTTAATGGTGGGCTTTCTCAAGTCATTAATAGCTGGCTCCAGCACACCTCTGGATCATCTTCCAATCAACCCAATGGAAATATTCACTCTTGGAGCGAAAATATAATATAGTGGAGAAAAAATCTGATCCTATAGTCAAAGGATGTGAATTCAAATCCCATCCGTGATATTCAGTACTTTTGTAAGCCTGGGAAAAGTCATTAATGTCTTTGAATTTTTATATGGAAACTGAGATGATAGACTACATTATCTTTGAGATTCATTCAATCTCTATGTCTATGTATCATATCTTATTTAAACTAACATCTATACTCTATGCTATATTGGTGGTTTTGCCAATTAATCACATTGCTTCCTGCTCTTAGCATGATTTTTTTTCCCCTTAGAGCTTTTCTCCTTCCTCTAGTTGGTTGCTTTTTTTTTCCTTTTTTTTCCCCTCCCAAACAAAATAAAGACCATTCTTGAGTTTACATATTGGAGGGCATGCAGTGGGGGGGGGGAGAAGAATGACCCCCCAATTATAATACTAACAGACTTTATTATAGAGTATAAAACTCTTTCTAATACTTTGGAATACTATTTACTATTAGGGATGCTGCCTTGGCTTTTCCTACATTGCTTGATGACCCTAAGTGACTTCAATATCACAAGTGCAGAAATGTCTTTGCCTGAAGGCAAAATAAACAGTAGAGATGATTGGATTAAATTTTGGGTAAGGAATCAGAGATGGCATATGGCTGGATAATAATCATTTGGAAATGAAATTGAAGAAGGAAATCACCCTTAAAATCAAAGTTGAGCAACATAATAAAATCAAAAAAATTCTGGGTCTGGACCCTATTTATACCTACATTATAAGACATTGTAAAACTCTATGAGGAAAGTAGTGTGAATGGGATTTACTATGGAAAAGGTTATTCACTCCAAAGTGAAGCGGCAGGTACATTTCAATAACATTAGTGAATGAGGTCTATTGCTGCAAACTAGGAGTATTTCAGAAACTCTTATCAGAACCTACTTTGTGTCAAGCACAGTGTTAGACAGTGAAGATATGAATATAAAAGAGAGATGGTTCCTTCTTCCAGCTGATTATGTTCCACTGAGAGGAAACATGTCTACAGCTAAGGAAAAGCAGTAGAAAAATAAATATCATATATTTTGGGGGAGCAAGATCTAAAAAAGTAGGGAAATAAAGAAAGGTCTCTTGAAGAAGGCACTTAAGCTAAGACTTAAAGGGAGCCAAGTATTTGAAGAGGAGGAGGTGAGAAGGGAGAACATTCAATGCATGGAAAATCTCCTGGGCAAAAGTAGAGTGGTGGAGATGGAGTGTCATGTAAAGGGAACAGTAAACAAGATAATCTGACTGGAGCATAGAGTTCATGAGAGGAATTCCTATGAGTTCAGTCTGTCAATGTATCCTAAAACTAGAATGTGAAGGACTTTCAATGTCAAAGGAGTTGGTATATTTTCCTAAAGTAGGCAGCCAATGGAGGTACTTTAACAGAGGAATAACATGGTAAGCATTACCTTTTAAAAATATCAATTTAGTCTCCCTATGAAGGACGGATTGGAAAGGAGAAATCTAAGGTAAGGCTATTGAAATTGCATAGGCTAACATTTTAAAAGTCTTGAATTAGGGTAGGATGTCAACAGGAAGTAAGGGAACATGGTTGGGGAGGCAGCACAATGTAGTGATCAAGCACTGGATTTAGAGTCAAGGAGAATTGTTTCAAATCCTACTCCAGATTCTTCCTATCTCTATGACTCTGGAATAGTCCACTAACCTCTCTCTGCTTCTGCCTCTTCATTGATAAAAATGAGGGTTTGAAAATGATGGCCTTTAAGAATTCCTTCTCTTTCTTCTTCTCCCCTTCTCTACAATTCATAGATCTGAGCTAATTTACTAGCTGTATGACACTGGGCTAGTCACACCCTGTTTACTTCAGTTCCTCTCTGTAAAATGAGCTGAAGAAGGAAATGTAAATTCCAAATGGGGTCACAAAGAGTCAGATATGACTGAAAAAATGTCTAGGCAACAAACTTAAACCAAATTGTAGAGAAGAAAGATGAATGACAAAGGACTGAGAAGTATATGAGAAGTGATAAAATAAAGAAAATTGGTTTGGGTAGCTTTGCCTAGGAAATGGCTTTTAAGTGGAAGACAGATATAATGTAACAAACTTCAGGGATAGTAAGGTCAAATGAAAGGTTTTATTTTAAAGACAGAGAGATTTGATCATATTTATATATAACAAGGAAAGGGTTTATAAATAAGAAGAGGTAAAAAGTTTTTAAAATGGGCAAGCAGTAGCTAGGATTGAAAGGTTAGTTCCCAGAGCAGATAGAAGAGGATGGAATCAAGGGCATAGGTATAAATAAGGAGAAAGACCATCTCATCCTCCAACATTGGCCCAAAAGACCCAGGGAGGGTGGTTAATGCTAAAGTGATTTGAAGAATGGAATTTGGAAGTGGAGAAAGCTCCCAAATGTAGGACTATTTTTTCCCACTGAACTATGAGACAAATTATTTTCTTCAGAGGAAGGGAGGTGTTTTTGTGGGTGGGAATGGCTGGAGAAAAGAAGTTTTAGAAAGTGGAGATTATGATAAAAATTTGATCAGTTAATAATAAAAGGGTTGATGTATATCAATAAAGACCCATTTGACATTAGATAATGTAAACTTTTGATATGCTCACTTAACATAATTGTGTGACTTTTTCTAACTCTTTTCAGTATTATGCAAGAAGAAGGTGAAATATGAGGATGGAGTATGAAAAATAGTGAATGGTTTTGAAACAGAGACCTGGAGGGGAAGAAAACTGGAAGACAAGAGCAAATGTCGAATTGAATTAGCCAAGCTTTTGAAGGGAGGAAAATAAAATCAGAGAAATAGTTATGGTCTAGGAAAGCAAAGGGGTATGAAGTACCTGGAGGTTGAAGTAAAGATAGAGAGTAGGTTTAGAAGGAAGGAATCATAGGCAAAGATGGAAGGTCAAAAGAATATAATTAGGCAAAAGAATTCCAGAGATACAGATTTAAGAGGTAGGATCCTTCCGAATGATGACACCCCCCCCATACACACACATAAATGGATCTTACTGGTCATTCTGCCATCGAATGAAGAGGTAGTACCAAAGTTAAAAGTTACATTAGTATTCTTAGCCTTAGAAATTTAGAAACTCAATGATCATTGGATAAGTCAAGGATGAGAGTAACAAAAATTCAACCTTCAAAACACAAGATGAGGGAGTCATAGCTAGACAAAAATTCAATTGAAAAAAGTGAGTATGGAGTTTAATGTTTTGCAATTTAGGTATGAATCAAAATTTAATGTAGCAACCAAAAATATTAATATTATTTTAAGATGTAAGAAGTATAATACTGAAGACATGACAACATGATGCAGTGAACATATTACTTTATTTGGAGGCAGAGTATCTAGGGTCAAATCATGAATCTAACATTATGTGAGTAGCATCATATAAGTCATTTATTTCTCTCGGCCTCATTCATCATCTGAAAAATTAAGGGATCAAATTGGCTTCGATGACAGCTCAGATCTAGTCCCATGACCCAAAGATACTTCTGATATGCTCTGCCTGGTCATGATCCATTTGAAATCTTGTGTTCAGTTCCTGGTACCATATATTGAAGAAGGACATTGATATATACAGAAAAGGATAATCAAGATGAGAAATATACTCAAGATCTTGCTGTATGAGGGTAAATGGAAGCAACTGGGAGCATTCAAGTGGAGAAGAAAAGATTGGGAAAAACATGGTGGCTTCTTCATGTCTGAAGACCTCTAATGTGGAATAGGGAATATGTCAAAGTGTGACATGTTAGCCAAAAATGCTCAAAGACTTTTTGACTCCACTGGCACCAAGTCTCAAATCTGAGGGCAATGGGTAGAAATGGAAGAGAGGCATATTGAAGTTCATAAATTATTTCTCTGGATCAGTGGAACATGCTGCATCAGGAAGTAATGTCTTCTCCTTTTCTGCAGATAGTCAAAAAGTTGGATGACCAGTTGTTGGATTCACTATAGAAATGATTCTAAGATGTCTAGATTGGAAGTAAAGGGCCCTTTCATCTTTAAATTCTCTGATTCCATGACAGTGAGAAGAAATGGATACATCTTAAAAAAGAAAACTGAGGGGGATATGAAGGAGACATGGATGAAAGGTGATTTGAGTAGATGGTACCCACAAATACAACAAAAGGCACAAAATCAGTCTCTCTAGAATATAAACTTCTTTCTGATTCAATTTTTGATTTATTAGCATAGAACTATGTGAATTCTTGGAAACTAGTCAGTAACTTTAATGTCTGATATTCCACTATGAGATCTATGAAATTTTCCTGGTTAATAATGGATTTGTTTTTCACTTGAAGAACATTTTATAATACTTCAGTCTAATTGATCAGTTATGAAAATGCATAGCTATTTTTCATAGTAATTATAGTGACTAAATATATCATGTAATAGTGCTTTGAATTCGAGGGCTAACAGATGCTGCAAGGAAATGATTTGCCAATATTGCTGTTTCTCTTAGAGAAAAGCTTGAGCCTCAGAGAGGTCAAGGGATTTACTCATGAGCACACAGCTATTAAATATTAAAGTTAGGAATTCAACTGAGTTCTTCCTGATTACCAAAATTGTTCTCTATCTACTATGATATATTACTTGTCAATCATTAGGTTTTAAGTTCCAAAGCCCCAATATATTAGTATTAAAAAAAACAATATGCTAAGATAATTGGAATATTATTAACTACTAAGTCTTTTTTTTTTATAAGTGAGGAGATACCTGAAGATGAAAATGTATTAGCTGGGAATATATTCCCTGTTGTACCTCAGATATCTCAAAACAATGTGGCCAGTAACCAGATTAACTTGAGATAGACACTAAAAGAAATCATACCCAGAGGAAATGTTCTGTTTCCTTTGTTCAGTAGAGGTGCTATAAATATATCATGTATCTGTTAAAGCTGTGTTATTTCTGGGGGATTGCCTGCTAGCTTGTTTAATTTTTTTCCTTGATACTCAAAGACTGGGGATATTTTATAGAGAGAGATATTTGGCATTCCTTGCTATCCTCTGCTAATAGACACCACATGAAGACCAGGAATGTAAACTTGTTATGAGGGATAAATAAAGAAACATTTGGAATGACTGCAAGGAGAGAGAACCCCCAGCATCCCAGAAGTTCATCTAAAATGATTATATTGATAAAAATATGCTGAAATGACCATATGAGAAGGTCAGTTGGAGGTGAGACTCACAGTGTATTTACTTTCCCAGTCTCGATAATATAAAAGGTCGGGTTCAAGGAACTTCATTGGATTAGGGCCAGCCAGATGCCCCTTCACTGGTAACATATGTCCATGCTCAAAGGGACAATCTTGTAATTAAAAAGTGTGAATCATTGTAGGAAAGGACCTACCATTGGCAACCACAACAAAGCTAGTCCATTCTCCCAGACAGCTAGAAGGCCTGAATTCATCAATAATAAATACAGAATTATTTGCTCTGGGAATCATTTTGCTATATCTTGTCTCTAAAGAGAGAAAGACCTTTTACATATAAAAAATTCACAGTAGCATTTTTGGTGAATACAAAAAATTGGAAACAGAGTGGGTGTTGATTAGCTAAGGAAAAGTTTAACAAACTGTGACATATGAATAATATGCAAAGTCATGAAGTAAGTGAAGTAAATAATTGTGACTATCATGAATTTAGAGAAACATTGGAAGACCTGTATGAAGCAAAGAAAAGTAAAGACACACAAGTGACACATGTGTAAACACAAGCAATAATGGAATGATAAGATCACCAAAATGAAATTGAACTTCAGATGATGAACTATCATTTCAAAAGAAAAGGTGGAGAAAGGGATAGAAAAGAGTATTTATTAAGAATTTATTGGGGCAACTAGGTGGCTCAATGGATAGAGCACCAGTCTTGAGGTCAGGAGGACTCAAACACTTAACACTTCCTAGTTGTGTGACCCTGGGCAAGTCACTTAACTCAGCAAAATGACTCAACAAAAAAAAAAAAAGAATTTACTGTGTCAGCCACTGTGCTAAGTATTTTTACAAATTTTTCTAAATCTCATTTGATCATCAAACAACTTTGCAAATGGTTGTGATTTTCTCTATTTTACATTTGAAGAAACTGAGGCACCATAGATTAAATGATTTATCCAGAATCATACAGTTAGTATCTGAGGCTGGATTTGAACTCAGATCTTTCTGATACCAATCCTAGACCTCTATTTAACCATTGCACCACCACCAAATTGATGTCTGCAGGCAAAATCCTCAGTGATGACCACTACTCTCAAACTATACCAAATTGATGAGCAGATCTCTGTTGTGTTTATAGTGATAAAACCCAAAGCCATGGCCACTTCAGCATTGGCAAGAATCTAATGCTGCTCCCATGATTTCTTCTATGGTAGCAGCTGTGGTAGAAGGCCCAACCCATTTCCCTACCTTGAGTGCTACTCCCAACCTACATCTGTTACCCAACACCACCTACAGCAGCTTGTTCTTACTAATGCTCCCAATGGAAAAAAAAAAGGACCCCTGAAAACATAAAGCACTTACTGGTTATCAACCCAATATCGTGAGACTAATATTATGGATTCAGAGAATCTCAATTTAATAAATTCCATTATAATGTCTGCATTAGTATAATGGGTGGTACAATAAATAGAGTACCAGATCTGGAGTAAGAAAGTTCATTTTTTTTTTGAGCTCAAATCTGACCTCATACACTTAATGTGTGACCCTGGGCAAGGCACTTAATCCTGTTTACCTCAGTTTCTTCATCTGTAAAATGAACTGGAAAAGAAAGTGACAAATCACTATAATATCTTTGCCAATAAAATTCCAAATGAGGTTACAAGAGTTGGGCAGAACTGAAATGACTGAGCAAAAACAACACAATAACAATCTGCATAGTGAAGATATTTCCACATGCTTCTCAATAGTTCATTCAGCCTAATATTGTTTGGATGGTGGGATATAATAATATTTCTCTAATTCCAATTCTGCTTATGTAGCACCACCTACTATCTGGAATACCACCAAGAATCTGATAGTAAACCAAAGAAGGCCTATAGGTAGACAAAACAGGTTTATATTCTTTACTCATTGGAAAGTCCATTATATAATCATTCAGCACTCATTTGCTTTGTCTGTTGATAGTAACAAGAAGGAACAATAAAGCATAACATAAAAAATCTATAAAAATCCAACAAAGAAAGTTAGAATAATAATAAATATATAATGTGTATGTATGCATACACATATATAATGCTTAAAGTACCATATAAATAATAATAAAGCAACAAATAAATATATATGTATGTGCATTTTTTAATTTAATCTAAATAACAATCCAGTAATATAGTGGTTATTATAATTCTTTTTTTTTTGTAGATGAGTAAATTAAGGCAAATAGAAATTAAAAGACTTACCTAAGACTACACAGCTAGTTAAATGTCAAAGGTAAGATTTGACTCCAAATTTGACTCCAAATCCAGCTTCCTCTCCATTAAGCTTTCCCTAAGTATAGCCATGTCCCAGACTATTGAAAATGAATGTGGCTCAAAGCAAACCTTTTTCATTTGTTTTTGCTTATTGTGTTTGTTTGCTTTTTATTTCTCATTTTTCCCTTTTGATCTGATTTTTCTTGTACAACATGACAAATACGAAAATATGTTTAAAAGATTGTAGATATTTAACCTGTATTATATTGCTTTCTGTCTTGGGAAGGGAGGAAATAAGGGAGAAAGTGAGAAAAATTTGGAACACAAAATTTTACAAAAATGAATATTAAAAACTATCTTTACATGTAGTTGGAAAATTAAATATTATTGAGGAAAAAAGGAATATATGTTGAAAAAGAAAGTGATATAAGCAAACTAAGAGAGTTTGAGGAGGGGGTGTTAGAAATTACCTGTCAGATTTATGAATGTGAGAAGAGTATGTGACCAAACAGGAAATAATTAGGATAACCTGAGGTAAATGAATAATTTTGATCACATTAAATTTGAAAAGATTTTACAGAAACTAAGACAATGTTGCCAAAATTAGGAGGAATACAGAAAATAGGGATGCATAAGATTTCTGACAAAAATCTCATTTCACACATATGTAATGAACTGAGTCAAATTTACAAAAAAAAAAAATAAGATCCATTACCCTATTGATAAATGGTTAAAGTATATGAGCAGGCAGCTTTCAGAAGATGTCAAAGATATCAATAAATATATGACAAAATGCCCTAAATCACTAATACCTAGAGAAATCCAAATTAAAACAACTCTTAGATATCACCTCACACTTATCAGATTGACTAACATGATTAAAAAAAGTAAGCAAATTTATTGTTGATGGAATAGTGAATAGGTCCAACCATTTTGGAGAACAATTCAGAATTATTCCATAAAGCCTAGAAAAAATGTGCATACCCTTTGACCCAGAAATAGCATTACTAGGTCTGTATTCCAAGTATTAAAGAAAAAAAGGAAAAGTATCCAAATGTACAGAAGTATACATAACAGCTCCTTTGTGGTGGCAAAGAACTGGAAGCTCAGAGGGTGCCCACTAATTGAGAAATGGCTGAGCAACTTTTGGCACATAATTATGATGGATACAATCCACAGTACAATATTATTATATTCTAAAAAATGACAAAGGGTAGGGTTTCAGAAAAAACCTAGAACTTACATATAAACTGTTAAAAAGTAAAATGATTAGAACAAGGTTATCTATATATGTATGTGTGTGGGTGTGTATTAAATTTCTTAGTGAATATGTGAGGAAGAGGTGAGGAATGAAAGCAGGGAAAGAATTTAGAGCTGAAAATACAAATTAAAAAAAAATAAAACTATTTTATAATAATACTTCAAGAAAAAATAAATACAAGAAGAGGCATATTTTTAGAATAACTTCCATCTTAGTTATTTTTAAAATTGGTAATCAGTGAGCTTCAACTTAAACAATTCATTTCCTTCTATTATTGGATATGTGAAGCATTCCTACACATTTCTGTTGAATTTGAAGTCCTGTTTTGCACTTGTTAAGCAATTTAATAAAGATAGTACTTTTGATGAGGTATTTATAATGCAGAATTTTCATTTGATTAATTGTTGAATAGAAACAAAACTTTCTTCTAAAAAAAATTCCTCCATCCAATGATTCACTTCTATCTTATGATTTTGCCAGCCAACAACTAGGCAAAATACATTTGTCTCATAGACACCAAACAATTCTAGGTACTGAGGTCTCCTAGCTATTAATCTCAAGGGCCTTATATCAATCATATTCAAATTACAACTTGCAAAACAGACACTTCAACCAACTTTACTGAATGGTTCAGTGTTTTCTCAGTGTTTCTCTCATAATCACCTCAATTCTGTTCCCTTATATTAATAAAAGTATCCAAATTGGAGACACTACCTAACACATATGAAACACTTTACAAACATCAGTACAGAAACATAAGCAAGTAATAGTTACAATAGTCCTATTTAATATTGACTACCTGGGGGGAAAAACTGTTGTTGTTTTTTCCCCTTTTAACTGTATTGCTTATTATTTACAAGACATCCTATACCAAAAATCAATTCAAATTCTAATTTATAAGAAAACCATTAATTTTTTTTAAAAGGGATATCAATAGAGCAACTTAAAAATGTCATGATCAGAGCAACTTTACAGGTAATACTGATGGAGCTACCAGGGAAACCTTATACACTTCTGAAATTAATCCTAGAAGCAAACAGGATTACTGAAAGAAAATGTTACTGGCTTTTTAATAACCTTACACTCTCTCTCACACATACATACACACACACACACACACACACACACACACACACACACACTCAGCTTTAGTGCTTAATGTGATGCAAATGCAGTCTACTTTCAAAGGAAAAAAAATAACTTTAATCATACAAATAATGGTTAGTCATCATTACATTCAGTTCATTCCCCCCAGTCCACGACAAGAACAACCTCCCATCCTTTTGGATACTAGATCAAATCTCACTCTGTGTCCTAGTGGAAGTGGGGGATTATGTGGGTATGTGCTCACTTGCATACACAGGAAGGGATATTAAGAGACTTTTGTGTTAACTGTTTTGTTCCTGCAAAAACCTTAGAGTCATACAAAAACTATTGGATTTGTCATGAGAAATCCTAGGTTTGAATCAAAGCCTTATAACTCCCCCTTCTTGAATAATCTGTGGCAAATTATTTAACCTATCTGGACCTCAATTCCATGTCAATAACAGGAAAGGATAGGACAAATGGTGTTTAATGTTCCTTGTAGTTCTTTGAGCTATATAGTATGCCCACACTGTCCGTGTGCCTTCATTGCAGATTATGTATAGAAAGGACCAAGCAGAGTCAGTT
The DNA here is from genome assembly GCA_023553655.1 of Myrmecobius fasciatus. Classification (NCBI taxonomy): domain Eukaryota; kingdom Metazoa; phylum Chordata; class Mammalia; order Dasyuromorphia; family Myrmecobiidae; genus Myrmecobius; species Myrmecobius fasciatus. The sequence goes on from JAJPUD010006178.1 coordinate 119,362, forward strand.
GGTATGCTTCTCAGGATTTATTATCACAAACTCTATACCATGGACCGTGCTGTAAGCTAAGGACATTAATTTATTTAGCATCTTTTACTTATTAAACAAAGGACAATTGATTGTCTTCTATCCAGCAAATGCTGGCAGATTAATTCCTCCCTCCCTCCCTCTCCCTTTCCCTTCCTCCTTCTCTCCCTCATTTCCTTCCTCCCTCAATCTCTCCTTCCCTCTTTTTCTACCTCTCCCTCCCCCTCTCTCTCTCCCCCTCTTTCTCCTCTTCCCCCTCTCTCTCCTTGTCTGTCTCTGCGTTTCTTTGTCTCTATCTTTGTCTATTTTTGTTTTACTCTTTTTCTCTCTGTGTTTGTTTCATTTTCTGTCTCTCTCTCTGTGTCTCTCCACTCTGTTTCTGTCTCTTTTCTTTTTATGTGTCTCTTTGTGTCTGTTTTTTGTCTTTGTTTTTGTCTCTGTTTCTCTCTCTCTTCTTCCTCTCTCATAAAAAGCATTTTCAGTTCTCTAGTATACTTCCAAGAGAAAATTTCTGGTCTGAAAGAATCTGGTTTTTATGTTATTAAAAATAAGTCAGTGAGCATTTATCGGGTGTCAGCACTGGGCAAAGCAATACACTGGCAATTCTGTGATAGTCACTTATCCCAGAATGGTGGCAATTATGTGTATATGTGGGGCATTTTAATGACTTGTCTACCCTTATTTTTTTTCTTTGACAATTCTTAAGTCTTTAGCAGAAAGGGAGAAAGAGAAGACCTTTAATTTTTAACCAATTTCCTCCTGTTCACCATACAGTAATCACAAATGTCTAAATGAGATTCTGTCACCAGCTTAGGAAACTAAAGAACTCTGAAAAAGGAGGAAGAAGTAGAGGAAGGAAGAAGAAGAGGAAGGATAGGAAAGGAAAAGAAAAGTAAGAAGAGTAAAAAGGAAAGAAAAGAATGATCTAGATGATGGGAGGAAAGAGATTAAAAGGAAGAGAGAAAAAAGAAGTAAAGGAGTTAACCATTTTGTATTTGTTTCTAAGAAAAGAATTTTTGGAACTATGATTATTTGATAATATCTGCAGAGAGAAATAACATTTAATGTAATTGAGGTCTATTTCAGGGCAATAAATTGGTTTCGACTGAACTTCCAACTTACTGTCCATGCAAAAGAATCAAATCATATGGGAGTATAGGAAAGACAAAATGAGCCTCTGAAGTACCATTTAAAGTATCAATACAACTGAGATTTCAACCATGTCTGTGATTAATATTTCTCCTATTCTCACTATGCTCAAAAAGTTATCAAACTGTGCATACCCTTTGACCCAGCAGTATTTCTGTTGGGCTTATCCCAAAGAGATCTTAGAGGAGGGAAAGGGACCCACATGTGCAAGAATGTTTGTGGCAGCCCTTTTTGTAGTGTCTAGAAACTGGAAACTGAATGGATGCCCATCAACTGGAGAGTGGCTGAATAAATTATTGTATATGAGTGTTATGGAATATTATTGTTCTGTAAGAAACGACCAGCAGGATGATTTCAGAGAGACCTGAAGAGACTTGCATGAACTGATGCTGAGTGAAACAAGCAGAACCAGGAGATCATTATACATGGCAACAACAAGACTATATGATGATCAATTCTGATGGACATGGCTCTCTTCAACAATGAAATGTCTCAAACCAGTTCCAATTGTTCAGTGAAGAAAACCATATACACCCAGAGAGAGGGATATGAAATTTGGACCACAACATATCATTTCCATGATCTCTATCGATGTTTGCTTGCATTGGGTTTCCTTTCTCAGATATTTTTTGTTCATGTAGATAAGATTGTTCTTGCATAGCAAGATAAGTATGGCAATATGTATATATATATATATATATATATGTATACATATATATATATATATATTTGACTTGTCAAGTATTTTAATATAATTAACATGTAGTGGACTTCCTGCCCTATAGGGGAGGGGAGGGGACTGGGGGGAAAATATGTAATGGAAAGCTTTGTAAGGATCAATGTTGAGGAACTATCCATACATATGTTATGCAAATAAAAAGCTTTAATTAAAAAAAATTCTCCTATTCTCTTAAATCTCCACTTTGATTAAATGGTATCCTAACATTGATTAGTCAATCCTGCTAATTCCTAATCAAGAAATTCTGTACTATGTCCTTAGCTTAGCTTTTGTTGTTGTTGCTTGTTTGCTTGTTTTTGGAAAAATAAAATGCGAGGCAGCTAGGTGGCACAGTGGATAGAGCACCATCCCTGAAGTCAGGAGGACCTGAGTTCAAATTTGGCCTCAGACCCTTAACATTTCTAGCTGTGTGACCTTGGGCAAGTCACTTGACTCCAATTGCCTCAGCAAAAAAAGAAAAAATAATGCTATTTTAAAAAGTTGCTCAGCTTCTTTGGAAATCAGTTTCTTCATCTGTAAAGTACAAGAGTTAGATTTGATAATTTCCAAAAATCTCTTCCCAGGCTAAATTCTATGACTTCTGTAACATATGCATTTTTATCCCTATGTTATAGTTTCTAAAGCTGAACTCAAGAATTATGTGCCAACAAGCCCAGAATTGAGGGTGTTGGGGCTAGAATTCAACCCTGGATTCTTCAATTCCAGCACTGTTTTTCACTAGACCATACTACTTTTGTATATAAATGTGTACTCAGTAGAGATTTCAGAGTTATGTATATGGAAACAGCAATTTTGACTTCAAAAGCTTCAGACATGTGTTACCAATTAACCTCCTCAAACCTAAGTCCTTCCATCTGGTCCCTGTGGAATGGCTGAATTTGAGGAGGATGGCATTAGATGGGCCTGCCACAATGAGTTAGCTACAGAACACAGTCTCCAGTAGCTAAACTATTTGACTTATTGGATGGAGCTATTTCTTCTCCTATTTATAGGCTGGGGAATGTCTGCCAAGTACAGAAAATTTCATTTTCGTATTCTTTCATGCTAAGCTGCTCTTTTTGGCCATAATGAGTCATTAGATTCAGATGCTTCTTAAAGTTGTATCTGACCCTAGATAATAGTATAATGTTATAAACATAAAGCAGAAGGCATATCTTATGCTGCAAGAAGAAATAGACATTGTATTCACCTTTCTCAAGTAATTTCAGTGAGAGGTCAAAGCATCAAGTGCCACTGTTCCTTTAGATATCCAAAACTTAGGTCCTGCACACTCACATTTAATATGTACTTGAAAGAAGCATGAATAGCTTAAGCACTTATATTTTGATACATAGGTGGTTCCAGGACAAGAGTCAAATGTTAATAAGAAAATAATGTTGAAATAAATAGCAAATCACATTTATACAGACTTATAGATCCAGATCTGAAAGGTGTTTTAGAGGTCTTCTATTCCAACTCTCATTTTACAGATGAAGAAACTGAGGTACAAGGAAGTGAAGTTATTTCCTAAGGTATGACAGTTAGTAGTCAAACCAAAAAAGTATTTATGCCTAATATATACCACACATTGAGAATACAAAGGAAGGAGAAAAGCATCTTTGTTTTCAAGAAAGTAACAGTCTGAGCACCAATCTCAAAAGAAACCATACAGTAGAAGACAAAGACCTACTTAACAAAGGAATACTATATTTGAAAGCAGCATGAGGGAGAAAAAAGGGTCATATTTGGAATTGGAAGATTTGGATAAAAGTTCTGGTTTTCCTCATTACTCATGTGGTCTTGGACTAGTCTTTTTCTATTTATACATCTGGAAGATGAGAGGTAGGTTTGGTGATAGAAAGATCCCCCCAATCTTTTTTTTTTGCATTAGACTGTATTGCACACCTCCCTACAATAAATGGTCAATTAAATAGTTGAATTTTTTTCAATCCCAAAAGCTGGTTAATTGGTTTTAGGCAAACAAGAAACCTTAGAAGTCTGGAATTCTCATTCCTTTGCTTGTTGCCAATGCCCTACATTCACAACTTTAGAAAAAATGTTTCACTACAAACATGGTTTATAGCTGCTCCCTTCCTGCTTTTCTGTAAACTCCTAACTTAATTTCTAATCTACTTAGTCTCCTACAATTTATTTTATTCACTATTATCTTCAAGTCCAAGTCAGGGAACAAGGAAAATAGGGGCTGGCCTTAGACAGTAGCTTTAGCTAAAAACAAATTTGAATTGAATTTGAATTTGAATTGAAGGAGATTCAATGATTATTTTGATCACTAGGTCAAAATTATGAATGGGGAGAATGGCTGAATAAATTATGGTATATGAATGTTATGGAATATTATTGTTCTGTGAGAAATGACCAGCAGGACAATTTCTGAGAGGCCTGGAGAGACTTGCATGAACTGATGCTGAGTGAAGTGAGCAGAACCAGGAGATCTTTTTTCACAGCAGCAACAATACTATATGATGATCAGTTCTGATGGACATGACTCTCTTCAATAATGAACTGCTTCAAACCTGTTCCAATTGTTCAGTGAAGAAAGCCATATGCACCCAGAGAGAGGGATGTGAAATGTGGACCACAATATATCATTTTCATGTTCTCTATTGATGTTTGCTTGCATTGTATTTCCTTTGTCTGATTATTCTTTCTTGTAGATACGATTTCTCCTGCACAAAAATGATGTGTGGAAATAAGTATACATATATTCGATTTCTTAAGTATTTTAACATAATTAACATGTATTGGATATCCTGCCATCTAGGGGAGGGGTGGGGAGTGGGGGGGGGAATTTGTAACAGAAAGCTTTGTAAGGGTTAATGTTGAAGAATTACCCATACATATGTTTTGCAAATAAAAAATATTAATAAAAAAATTATGAATGGAAGCTCCATTTCTATTTATTTGTTCCCTTGCTTAGGCAATACAGTATAATTGAGATCAGAACAATTAAAAACAGGAAGTAATAACCTAAAAAATTAATAAATGATGGATAAAACACTTAAAGATTATTCAAAATCATTGAACTAATTAAAAAGACAGGATGAGATAAAAGATAATATTGCCTTGTAATATTGCCCATAGTTATGATAATTATATGTATTATTCTCCAAGACACAAGGGGAAAATATAAGAAATATATGAAATCTTCTCTTTAACATCCTTTGCTGCACCCCATCCCTATCAGGCATCCTTAATGTGTTCTCATGCTTACAAAATAATCTGAAGTAGATTTTATGATCTATCTGATCATCATTATTAATGAGGTCCTGGGTAAATATGTGTGGTTGGCTGAGAAAGTACTTACTGATAAGAGTATAATACTCCCTGAGGCAAGCAGGGAAGGGCACTGATAGGGATCAGCTTAGCCTGTGGAGATCTTGAGTAGGCCCCATCTTAGTGTGTCCTTTAATAAAAAAGCCAAGTTATGATGTCAAATCCCTGAGGCTTAATTTTTCCTACAAATCTGTCCATGACTTATGCCATCTTTGCTGAATCCCTTTTGGGTTATCCCGCCACTGGCATTTTGCCTCATGATATCTTTTTTTCTCACTCCTCCCCTTATACCTCATGATGTCTTTCTCCTTATTAGAGATAACTCTTTTAGGGTGCTAAATTCCTCTATGGATTTAGTCTGCAAGTCAATGACATACTCCCATTTCTTTCTTCTGGTTAATTTTGAGGTATACTAGGGAACTTGTCTTTTCCCTTGCTAGTTGTTAAAATCCCCTTCCTCATTACCTAAATACTCTCCCAATCATCATTTCATATTTGCCACTCCTGGTATCTATTTTACTTCTTCGTTTTATCCATAGCCCCTTCTTGTAAATAAATGTGCCTTTTGACAAAGAGAAAGCCATTATGAATTCTTCACATTATGTCATGAACCTTCAGGCTCATATTTTCTAAGTATTGCTATTTAAACCCCAACATTTTCTACCAACCTCATCAGTTATGGGAGAGGGATGAAATGAGGTAGAAAAAAAGATAAAAGGAAAATCACTTCTTGAAATTTTTGCTGTAGAAACAGAGTGAGTAAATGTTGTTGGCATGAATCAATATTCTACAATGATATGTATTATAGGTCATCCAATGAACTCAGTTCATTTCTCGATTCATTAGTACTGTTATTTTTCTTTTTGTTTTGGTGTTTTTTGTTTTTGTGGGGTTTTGTTGTTATTTTAATCAAATGCTGTCTTCCTTCCTGGGTCTCCTCCCTCATATCTCCTGTCTTTCCTGTTGGTTTGTGACAGAAATAGAAATTTGTTCTCTTCCTTTTCCTGTTGCTGACAGTGTAATGGAATCCAAACATAAGTTGGCTTCCAACCAAGTTGGGGGCATTTGTTGTTTTTATTTTTGCTGTTGTTGATATGAATATACAAAGAGACAACTCTGGATTGATGAAGAGATTGCTCAGAGGAATGTAATAGTGCATCCCTTTCTGATGGATTTACTGAGTGGTTTCAAGAGACCTTTGGGGAGAGACAAACATGGAAAAAGAAACAATAGATATGTAGGTTCAAGTAATAGGACTATATCTCATAAAAGCATTTTGTTATGTCTCTTTCTCAAACTTTGAGAATAATTTGTGAAGTATAAATATATTTTTTAAAGTATCCCTCTATTTGTTTTGAGTTCTCAATGATGTTGCATATAAATGCATAATATGTTCTGATGGGTTTTTTTTTCTTTTAGATTTATTGTGATTTCACCTTTTTCCTCTACTATTTTACTGGGCTGTAACACATGGTGAGTTTTTGTAAAAGCTCTATGAATTGCTAAGAAATAGGCATATTGTTTTGCGGTTCATTTAAAGGATAAATAACATAAGTGTTTTAGTTCTATTTTCTTCAGAAATATGTTTAGTTCCATGTGTTTACTTTGGTTTATCTTTCAATTAAACTTATCCAAAACTGAGACAGGGATATTGAAGTCTCCTGTCACTATTGTATTATATTCTATATCTTCTTATGTTTCAGGTAATATTTCTTTTCTCAAGGATGCCAAAGCATTTGGAGCATGTAATTTTATTACTGATATTATTTTTATCATCTGTAATTTGTTTCAGCACAATATATTCTCCTTCTTTATCCCTTTTATTTTTGCTTTTCCATAGCATGTTTGGTTTTGCTTTGCCAAATACCATGCTTGTAGCTCCTGATTTGGGGAGATTCACTAGATGTATATTATTTTTCCATTTGCTCAATTTTCTTTTGTGTATTTTTTTTTGTTTTTTAGATGTGTTCCTCAAAAGCAACAGATTGTGGTGGGGTTTTTTTAAACTTATTCAATCTGTCACTCTTTTTCCATTTTATTCAGTTGCATAATCCATTCACATTTAAAGTTATGTTAGTACATGTGCAAAAATGTTTGTGGTAGCCCTTTTTGTAGTGGCTAGTAACTGGAAACTGAATGGATGCCCATCAATTGGAGAATGGCTGAATAAATTATGATATATGAACATTATGGAATATTATTGTTCTGTAAGAAACGACCAACAAAATGATTTCAGAGAAGCCTGGAGAGACCTACATGAACTGATGCTAAGTGAAATGAGCAGAACCAGGAGATCATTATACACAGCAACAAAACCATACAATGATCAATTCTGAAAGACATGGTTTTCTTCAACAATGAGGTGATTCAAACAAGTTCTTATTGTCCAGCAATGAAGACAGTCATATGCATCCAGAGAGAGGCCTGTGGGAACTGAGTATGGACCACAATACAGCATTTTAATGCGTTCTGTGAACATTTACTTGCATTTTGTTTTCCTTCTTAGGTTGTTTTTTTTTTCTTTTTCTAGATCTGATTTTTTTGCAGCAAGATAACTTTATAGATATATATACATATATTGTATCTATCATATATTTTAACATATTTAACATGTATTAGACTACCTGCCATCTAGGGGTGGGAGTGGGGAGAAGGAAGGAAAACATTTGGAACAAAAAATTTTGCAAATCAAGATAGACAAATTGCTCATATGTTCTCTAAATAAAAAGCTTTAATTAAAAAAATAAAAAGAAAGAAAGAAAAGAAAAGAAAAGAAAATTATGTTAGTAAAGTTTCTCCATTTCCCCCTAGTGTTTTTCAAATTATGATTTTACCTTTTGCTTTAAATCCAGTACTATATCTCTTCAGTTACTTTAATCTTTTTATGGGGTTCTTTTTCCATCTGATAACTTCCTCTAACTCCTAAATCAAAAAACATATCCCCATTTTTGGCCCCTTTCTCCTTGGAGTTTTGTTTATCAATTCCTTTTTTATTTCCTGCTTTTTTTCTGGATCTTTATTGCTTCCCCTCTTTTTTTCTGTTATTCAACAATATGATCCCCTCTCCTCCCTTTTGTCAATGCTTTCCCCCAGAATTCAGTCTAAGAAAAATAAAACAGTTAGATTGTATACATGCTTTATTCCTCCTTAGTAAGCAGACATGTATACATGGGAGCACAGGTAGAACTGAGTTCAGGGTGGGCATAGGCAACAGTGGGTGAAGACAAAAATCACAGAGGGTGGATGTAATTGCAAAATAGTCTTTATCAGGTCATCTTTGGGCTGTGTTGTTTTTCAGAACTGGAAGTTGATATAAATCAGTCTGAATTTTTTATCTGGCATGGCAAGGGAAATTCTGGCTTCAGTATGCCAATCAAGGAAGTTACAATGTGTAAATACTACAAGAAACTTCTGATATGTCCAGCAAGGAATGTTTAATTTTATGTGATTCCCAAGTCAGTCCAGTCTCTTTTGGATAGTAAGAAAACTTGAGCAAATCAAGGTGATCAGTAAAGTCATTAACCATTACATTTCCAACCTTTAAATAGTGTCATCATTAGTTGTTGTTTTTATTTCCATCTTTTCCATTACTGTCCAAAAAGTTTTTTTCTTTCACTTTCTTCATTATCTATCCACTCTTTCCACTTAGGCCTTCCTTCTTTGGTTCATGCTCTAGATAATAGTCTATTATTTCTCTATTCTTTATAAAATCAAAATTTCTGAGATATCCATTTTAGCCTGTCTCCTCTAGGCAGTTTTCAGTAACAAAGAGCTTGTCTCACAGATTCCCTTTCTCTATTGTCCTCACCCGCAAAACAGTACCATTTCCTGTAAGAGACAAAGATGACACTGAACTATGGTGGAATTTCCTTCCCTCTCCTCCCCTATTCTGGATTATATAATTCATCACTGATCTCTTTTTTTTCCATCTCTGTGATTTTTTTTATTAATACTTTTTATTTGCAAAACATATGTATGGGTAATTCCTAAACATTAACCCTTACAAAGCTTTCTGTTACAAATTTCCCCCCCTACTACCCACCCCTCCCTTAGATAGCAGGATATCCACTACATGATAATTATGTTAGAATACTTAAATCGAATATATGTATAGTTATTGCCACACATCATTTTTTTGTTCAGGAGAAATCGTATCTATAAGAGAGAATAATCCGATAAAGGAAATACAATGCAAGCAAACATCAATAGAGCACATGAAAATGTTATGTTGTGGTCCACATTTCACATCCCTCTCTCTGGGTGTATATGGCCTTCTTCAGTGAACAATTGTAATTGGTTTGAAGCATTTCATTGTTGAAGAGAGTCATGTCCATTAGAACTGATCCTCATATAGTACCGTTGTTGCCGTGTACAACTATCTCCTGGTTCTGCTCATTTCACTCAGCATCAGTTCATGCAAGTCTCTCCAGGCCTCTCTGAAATCGTCCTGTTGGTTGTTTCTTACAGAGCAATAATATTCCATAACATTCATATACCATAATTTATTCAGCCATTCTCCAATTGATGGGCATCTACTCAGTTTCCAGTTTCTAGCCACCACAAAAAGAGCTGCCACAAACATTCTTGCACATGTGGGGCCCTTTCCTTCTTTTATGATTTATTTAGGATATAAGCCCAATAGAAACACTGCTGGGTCAAAGGGTATGCACAGTTTGATAACTTTTTGAGCATAGCTCCAAATTGCTCTCCAGAATGGTTGGATCTGTTCACAGCTCCACCAACAATGCATCAGTGTCCCAGTCTATTCATCACTGATCTCTACCCTTGCTCTGGTTACCTTATTTCTTCATATCAAAATCTCCTTCCTGGGTCCATTCCCTCCTCCTCTTCCAGGTGCCAGCTGCCTCACTGAACTTCTAACTCCCCCTCTCTTGAAGTAGAACAAGTGTATTTTGGGGGTTTTATTTTGTTTTGCCTTTCCCAAGTACCCAATTTGCCAGATAATACTTAGCTCTAGTTTCCTCCTCTCCTTTCACTGAACATCTATCTTCAGCCATAGGAGCATTCAAAAGTTTAATCCTCTCCCATCACCAAAAGAAGGTTTTCCCCCCTTATACCCTTCCCCATTTTCAGTCTTAATCCCTCATCCTCACCAACTTTTCTACAAATTCTTCTCTTCCTGAGCCAACAAAAAGGATCACTTTCCCTTCATAATTTAGCCCTTAGTCTAAACAAGGCAAGTCACACACTCCCTGGTCTCCCAGATTCCTGCCACCCTTTTATGTACCCTATCAGTTTATAACCATAATCTCCCACTGCCCCCACACACAGACACCATCAAACAAACAAGCAAACAAAAAATTCTCATCAGTGTGCAGATTACTGGGAGATTCTATCCATGATGACCCAGGCCTGCCTTTCCATTGTGGTCTTCACTTGATGTCTGCCTTTGTTTGAGCCTTTTTGTGTATATCTGAAAAAGGTTTGCAATTTGTCTCTGCTGTCTCTCCCCGCCCCACTCCTCTGTGTGTGTGTGTGTGTGTGTTTCTCTCTCTGTGTCTCTCTGTCTCTCTGTGACTCTCTCTCTCTGCTTCTGTTTTTCTTTCCATTTATGACTAAATTCAGATTTGTTGAATAGGTCACTCTGGACTTCATCTTGAAATTCATGGCTCTTCAGAACCTATTATTCCATATTTTGTGCATTTTCTGATGGGTACAGAATAATATTGTACTACTTGAATCCCTTTTCCCTAATTAAATTGTCTTTCCTTCATATTTGAAGGTTTTTTGCTAATCATTTGCAGAATCCAACCACTATGTGTTTTAGATTTTGTAGACTTGTTTTGTTTGTTTTGTTTCCTGGAGGCAATCTATGAATTCTTTCCATTGGTATTCAGTTTTCTGTGTTCAGAAGTTCTGAAAAGTCTTTTGAAGTATTTCTTATATCATGATGTTCACATTTTTTTACTTCTGTTTTTATCTTTTCTGGGTGACCTATCATCTTTAGATGGTCTTTACCTATCCTGTGTTTTAGACTTATATGTTTTCCTTGAATAAAAACATATTTTCTTGAAATGTTATTGATTTTTGCTTCTCTTTTTCTTGACAGTCTTTCACTTTCATTTAAAATTGATTGTTTTGTTTTTTCTTTTGTTTCTTTATAGACACTTGCTCTCTCAGATTAATTTTTTTTAAATTGTCCATTATTTTTGCTTTGTAGGCCATAAATTCTGTTTTAATAGTTCTCATTTCTCTTTTAAACCACTTAAAATAGAATGCTGTGTTCCCACATATTTTTCACAAATTTTACAGTGTTCACTGTCTCAAGTGCTGGATGCCAGGCACTAGTTATTGAGGCCTCAGCAAATTTCTTCAGTTTGAAATCAGATTGTCAAGTCACTGGAAAAAAGAAAGAGGGATGAGCTGTCAGGTTGGATTTTGGTATGTTCATGAGTTAATTCTTTGGATCATCCAGTGCAACCATGCTGCTAGTGGCAGGAAAGACATTTGGGGAAAGGAAGCCAAATGAGCTGAGGGTAGGCATTAATTGGCGTATTTTTTCTTCACCTTCTTTTTGATTCTAGGTGTTCTAAATAAAGCTAAGTTGCTTTATTTTTGGCACAAAATTTCATTTTGGAAATGTTTGAGAGGTCATGGAGATTAGAGAAAATTCCTAATCCTCCATTTGTTGGTCATGTGACCAGAAAGTCAAGATCATTTATTCTTTTTCAGGTATATACTAATCTTTCAAAGTATTCCTATTTCTATTGTCTATCTTGTTTGAATGAATGAGTTTTCATTATTTTTCTTTTGTGTAACTAGTATTTGGAGAGAAAGATCTAAGTTAGTGAGTATAATATAAGGGTTACCTTAAGGGCAAAGCAAAGATATTGTAGAAAAGTCAAGAAATTTTCTGAGCTCTCTCCAATCTCCTTGGTACAACACTAAACTAAATCTCTAAAGGGAACCCACAAAAAGAGAGAGTGAAACAAATTTCCAACTTAAGATAACTTAGAAGAACTCTAGCAAAAGTCTATTTCACTTGGAAAAAAGGAAAGTGCAGCTCAGTATAGGCACAGTGGGAAATCTATGGGAGCCTTTTAGTCATAGCACCAACTGGCAGCAGAAGCATTTTAGAACTAGCCCAGGAGATTAATGGCGAGGCCTCCAGCCCTAGCACAGAAAACAAATTATGGGCCGCAGAAAACTAACACAACATATGAGACTAGGCCAGATCAACCCAAAGCAGTGGGTAAACTAGTAACACTTTTGACCCAGTGCAGAAAATCAGTGATGAGGACGCTGTCCCCAAGCAAAAAAAAAAAAGTGTGGGACAGTGTCTTCCTTGTCTTAGAAGCAGAATTCAGTTTTTTAAATGAGTAAAAAACCAAAAAGAATCCTGATCATAGAAAGCTATTAAGGTGACAGGAAAGATCAGAACACAAACTCAGAAGAAGACAACAATGGCAAAATGACTAGTTGTGAAACCTCAAAGGGGAATATAAATTGGTCTTGAGATGAAAAGGTTCTCTTGGAAAAGGTCAAATAGGATTTTAAAAATCAAGTGAGAGAGGTAGAAGAAAAATTGGATAAAGAAATGAAAGTTATCTGAAAGAATTATGGAAATGGAGAGGAGATAAGTCAATAACTTGGAAAAGGGCACAAAAATTTACTGAAGAAAACAACTCCTTAAAATAGATTTGGTCGAGTGGGGGGAAATTCTTTGAAGAAAACAACTTCTTTAAAAGTAGAATTAGTCAAATGGGGGAAAAGTGTAAAAAGCTAGGTAAAGAAAATGATTAAAAATTAGCATTCGGCAAGTAGAATCTAATGACTATGTCTATGTCTATGAGACATCAAGAAGTAGTCAAACAAAATAAAATTTTAAGAATATAAAATGTAAGATATTTCTTTGGGGAAAAAATCATGGAAAATAGATACAGGAGAGATAAGTGAAAAATTATTGGACTATCTGAAAGTCATGATTTAAAAAGAAATCCTCAAGGAAAGCTGCCCAGATATTCTAGAACCAGAGGGCAAAATAGTCATTAAAAGAATCCACTGAATTCTTTCTAAAGGAGACCCCAAAATGAAGACTCCAAAAATGAAAAAAAAATATTGTAGCTAAATTGTATAATTATTAGGTCAAGGAAAAAAAATATTGCAAGCAACCAGATATAATTCGAATGCCAAGAAGACATAATCAGAATTACCCAGGACTTAACAGCTGCCACATTAGAATATTGTAGGACCTGGAATATGATGTTCCAGAAGGCAAAGGGGCTTGAACTACAATCAAGACTCAACTTCCCAGCAAAATTCAGCATTATCTTTCAGAAGAAAAAAAAATGGATATTCAATGAAATAGGGTACTTTCAATCATTTCTGATGAAAAGACCATAACTAAACAGAAAATTTGATCTTTAAATGCAAGACTTAAGAGAAGCGTAAAAGGTAAACAGAAAGAAAATGTTATTTAAAGGTTAAACTGTTTGCACCCCAACATGGGGAAATGATACTTATAACTCTTAAGAACTGTATTTTTGTTAGGATAGTTAAAAGGGGTATACAGACAGAGGGTGTGGGTATGAATTGATTTTGATGTGATGATATTTAAAAGAAAGTAAGGGGCAGAAAAGGATTGTGCTGGGACAAAAGGAAAGGGAAGCTGAAATGTGGTAAATTAGATCACATGAAGAGATACAAAAGACCTATTACATTAGAGGGGGAAAAAAGGAACGGAGAAGAGCATTGTTTGAACCTTAAACTCATCAGATTTAAGTCAAAGATGAAATTACATACACATTTAGTTGGGTACAGAAATGTATCTTATCCTATAAGGAAGTAAAAAGAGAAAGGGGAAAGAAAAGAAAGTAGGGAAAGCTGATAGAAGGAAGAGCAGAAGTAGGAGGGGAAAGTGGAAACAAAAGGGGGACCCGATAAAAGGGAGGGCAGATTGAGGTGGGGATCAAAATCAAAACATTGTTGAGGAGGAACAAAGCATAAGGGAAGAAAAAAGTATAAACAGGGAAAAATAGGATGGAGGGAAGTACACATCTAGAAATCATACCTGTGAGTGTGAATGAGATGAATTTTCCTATAAAATGGAAGTGGATAGTAGAATGGATTAAAAGCCAGAATCCTACAATATGTTGTTGACAAGAAACACTTCTGAAGTAGAGATACACAAAGATTCAAGATAAACCTGTAGCACAATATGTTATGCTTCAACTAAAGTAATAAATAAATAAATAAAGCAGGGGTAGTGATCCCAATCTCAGAAAAGCAAAAGCAAAAATAAATCTAATTAAAAGAGATAAGGACAAAAACTACATCTTGCCAAAGGGTACCATAGACAATGAAGTAATGTCAATTGTAAACATAATGTACTAAGTGGTATAACATCCAAATTTCTAGAGAAGAAGATGTGAGTTAAAAATAAATAAAGAGTAAAACTATCCTAGTGGGATATCTCAATCTCCCTCTCTCAGAACTAGATAAATCTAAACACAAAATAAACAAGAAAAAACTCAAGGAGGTGAATAGAAATTTAAGGGGGGAAATAAGTATAATGAACTTCTGGAGAAAATTGTATGGAGAGAGAAATGTATCTTTTTCTCAGTAGTACATGACATTTACATAAAAATTGACCACATATTAGGGGTATAAAGCTCAAAATCAAATGCAGAAAAATTAAATGCATCCTTTTCAAATCATGATGAAGTAAAAATTATGTGTTATAAAAGGTTATGGGAAAATAACAAAAAGTTCATTGGAAATTAAATAATCTAATCTTAAAGTATGAGTAGATCAAATGACAAATCATAGAAACATTTAATAATTTCACCCAAGAGAATGACAATAATGAGACAACATACCAAAATTTATGGGATGTAGTCCAAGCAGTTTTTAGGGTAGATTTTATATCTCTAGATATTTCATGAATAAAATAGACAAAGGAGATCAATGAATTTGGAATGCACCTAAAAAAAGCTAGAAAAAGAACAAATTAACCCCCCAATTAAATACCAAATTAAAAATTCTGAAAACCATAGAAGAGATTAATAAAATTAAAAATAAGAAAACTGTTGAACTAATAAATAAAATTTTGAATAGGTTCTATGAAAAAAATTAAGTAAATAAATCTTTCGTTCATTAGAAAAAGGAAAGGAAACTGAATTACCAGTATCAGAAATGAAAATGTTGAACCTACCAACAATGAAGAGGAAATTAAAGCAGTGAGTAAGAGGTATTTTGCCCAACTATATACCATCTAATTGAAATGGATAAATATTTATAAAAATAAAAACGCCCAAAAGAAAAAAATAAAATAATTAACCCCATTTTAAAAAATGAAATTGAACTATTCATCAATAATCTCCCTAAGAAAAAAATTTCCAAGACCAGATATATTTCGACCAAATATTTAAAGAACGATTAATTCCAACACCATATAAACTATTTGTAAAAATAAGTGAAAGAATCCCACCAAATTCCTTTCATCACACAAATATGGTGCTGATACATAAACCAGGAAGAAACAAAACAAAAAAAAAATTATAAACCAATTTCTCCAATGAATATTGATGCAAAATTTTTAAATAAAATATTAGCAAAGAGATAACAACCATTTATCATCAGGGTAATAACACTATGATCAAGGGAGAGTTATATCAGAAAGGAAGTACAGATTAAATGTCAAAAAAACTATCAGCATAATCAACCATGTCAATTAAAAAAACTAATAGAAATCATATGATGATGGCAATAGATTAAGAAAAAAGCTTTTGACAAAATATATCACCCATTCTTATTAAAAAACAATAGAAAGCATGGTAATAAATGAAGTTTTCCATAAAATAATTAGTAGCATCTATTTAGAACCATCAGTAAGCATTAGATGAAATAAGTATAAGCTAGAAGTATTCCCAGTAAGATCAAGGGTGAAACAAGGATGCCTAGTATCACCACTATTATTTAAAACTATATTAGAAATATAAGCTTTAGCAATAAGAGAAAAAAAAAGAAATCGAAGGAACTAGAGTAGGCAATAAAGAAACAAAAGTATCACTCTTTGCAGATGATGTATTGTTATACTTAAGATAATCCCAGAGAATCAAGTAAAAAAAAAAAACTACATGAAACAACAACTTTAGAAAAGTTGCAGGATATTAAAAAACCCATATAAATCATTGATATTTCTATATATTACCATAAAAACCCAACAGCAAGAGACAGAAAAAGAAATTCCATTTAAAATAAAGAAAAAATATGAAATACTTGGGAGTCAAACCTCCAAGACAACCTGGGAACTGTATAATACAATTACAAAACTTTTTTACAGAAATAAAGTCAGATTTTTTAAAAATGGAAAAATATCAGTTGTTCATGGATTGCAAAGCTAGTATAGTAAAAATGACTGTTATACCTAGATTAATCTACTTATTCAACATAACACCAATCAAGTGCAAAAAGAATAATGTATGGAGCTAAAAAAAATAAGAAGAAAATTCATCTAGAAGAACAAAAGTTCAACAATATTAAAGGAATTAATTTTTAAAAATGCAAAGGAAGTGGCCTACTGTATCAGACCTAAAACTGTTATGAAGTGGCAGTCTTCAAAATCATTTCCTAGTGGCGAGAAATAGAGTGGTATATCAGTAGAATAGGTTAAGTACACAACATACAATAGTCAAAAACTATAGTCAGCTATTGTTTAATAAATCCAAAGACTCCAATTTCTTGGAAAAGAGTTTATTATTTAACAAAAACTGTTGAGAAAATTGGAAAAAATATGGCAGAAATTAGGCATACACCAACATCTCACACCCTATACCAATATAAGATCAAAATGGGTTCATGATATAGACAAAAATGGTGATAGTAATTAGAAGATCAAGGAATAGTTTACCTGTGATATCTTTGGAGAAGGAAGGAATGTATGATCAAACAAAAATTATAAATCATTACAAAATGCAAAATGGAAAATTTTACTTACATTAAATTAAAAAGATTTTACACAAATAAAACCAATGCAGCCAAAATTAGAAAGGAAGCAAAAAGCTGGGAAACAATTTTACAGCTAGAGTTTCTATTAAAGTCTTCATTTCTAAAATATATAGAGAACTGGGTCAAATTTATAATAATACAAATTATTTCCTAATTGGTAAATTGTCAAAGGATATGAACAGGCAATTTTCATATTTTTCTGAAATTAAATCCATTTCTAGTCATATGAAAAAATGTTCTGAATCATTGTTCATTAGAAAAATATAAATTAGGGGGCGGAGCCAAGATGGCGAACTGTGGACAGCTTTCTCTGTGAACTCCCTCCGACATTCCCTCAAATCCAGAAAGTAAGCCTTAAAACTGGTTGCTGAGTGAGGTCCTCGCCAAGCATTTGGACTACAACGCACTTCTATAAAAGATCTACCTTCAAAGAACTCCGGAGAAGGTTAGCCTCAGGGGAAATCGGCCTCTGGTCTCGATCAGACTCCAG
>JAJPUD010006179.1:0-13162 GCA_023553655.1 Myrmecobius fasciatus
CCCCCATATTTTTAATTGGATTTAATAAGGATGATAAGCTTTGTCCTTTTTACAATTAAAGAACAACCCTACCTCCAGTGTCCTTCAGTTCTTCCAAAAATAAGTTTAAATTATCTTGAAGAATTGTTCAGCTTTGGAACTGGAAGACTAATGAGATGCTAGGGTACATAACCCAAGCAGATCTTCTGGTGTTTGGGGAAGAGCCATGACTTTGAAGTCAGGAGTGGTAACTCACAGTCTCAACTCTATCAATAATTTCTTGAATTACTTTGGACAAATAACCTTAAACTTTATGAGCATCAGTTACCTCATCTGTAGAATAGGGATAATAATAGTCTCCCTTCCAGTATTATATGGTTGTCATGAAGAACAAATTAAATGTCTGTTTTAATTATTAATTTTCCTAAGAGCAAATAGCTTTCAAGGTTATTTGTGAAAAGATGTTACTACTCATCGTGTCCTTCTCTCACTAAATGTTCTATGAGCTACAGATCAGATACTGTGTCCCCTTCAGTATACTATAAAATTCCTTGAGATTTGTCTGGTCAAAGACTCTTGATTTGGAAAAAGGTGGGATAAGAAAGGGGAAGTGTCTAATGAGACTTTTTTTTTACCAGAATCTAAGGCCCAGATGCCAACTGAAGAGCTGGGAGTTTTCCCAATTAGCCTTAATAACAATACAAGACCAGCTAGGAAACCCAAGCTGGAGTTTAGTAAAGCTTGGAATGGACCCTCTCGGTATGGCTACTTGACAGCATAATCAAATACTCATCAATATTACAGGCTGGAACAGATCTCACAGCCTTGGTGAGGTATTCAGGATGAGTTGGAGTAGCTCTGTGTGTATTAAGGATGAGAGAGAAGTGGAGAAGGCTAACCACAGGGAAGCAAGAACACAGATAAGAGCTTAGCTACTTGTTTCTCTCTACGGGAAACTTTTAGAAAACAAGATGCTAGACCACTTATATACACAGTAACACAATGTATACACCCACAGCCCTACACTCATACAAACGAATTCACACCCTTTTAACCTCCTACACATTTACAAATACATACAGCCCCTTCACACAAGGGCCAGTCCTGATTAGAAATGGAATAGGTGGTACGATTTCAGAAGGGATAAGGGGGTGCAGAAATAATACCTCCCATCTCATACTCCTGGGTGACTACAATGCTTTAGTGAAGAACAAAGCCTTCTTCCTATCAGAAGTTTAGGGATCAGTTTTAAGTTGGCACTATGTGTGAGAAGAGGTATGAAGGGGTTTTTACTTTCAACCTGAGAGGCAGTGGGCTTAATTGCTGAGTGCTAAATTTGTTTTCAAAAGAACTGGATTCCAACTTTGGCTCTGACATTGTCCACTGGTATGACTTTAGGCAGGTTCCCTTGGACCTCTGTTTCTTCTTCTGTAAATTAAGGAGACTCGACTGTATAGTCCTTTAACCTAAGGTTCCTTCCAGGTTTAGAGTTTTTAAAGAATGTCAGACTATGTCCTGAGAGCAAATTTCAGGGGGTTGGGGTTGAGGGAACAAGAAGACTCTGAACAGCCTGAAAGAGAAGGAAAGCTTCCAAAAGGTAAGAAGATAGAGGCTAAAGTCACTGAAGAGAAGTTTGTTCTACTGGACATTTATCCCCTGACATTCCATACTATCTAAACACATATTCATGTATATATGAAATATTTTGTTCTTGATGTTCAGTTGTTGGTCAATCATGTCTGACTCTTCATGATGGCAGTTGGGTTTGTTTGTTTTGTTTTGTTTTTGGTAAAGATAATAGAGTGGTTTGCCATTTCCTACTTCAGCTTATTTCACAGAAGGAAATTGGGGCAAGCAGGATCAAGTGATTTGCTTAGGTCAAATGAAATAATATTTGTTAAGATTTCAGTATGGTGCCTGGAACATAGCACATTTATAAAATGCTTATTTGCTTCCTTCTTCCCTTTGGAAGAATCATCAACTTTCATTCTTTTGTCACTGTACTGGTCTATGAATTACATTTATATAATAATACTGGGAGAGAATATTGATCTTGAAAAGACAGGTCTTTGTTTCAGTCAGACAATCTCCCCAAAATGAGCCAGTCCATTTGCCTTTTCCAGTTCAATTTTGTCCCCTGTCCATTTGCATCTTCCATCCAAGATGAATATTGATCCACAAGCTTTATAAGTTGTCTATCCAAATGCATATTATAGTCTATAATAATAGGTATTCTTTATTCACTTGTACTTTCTTCCCATGTGTATTGTTAGGCTAAACTCTTTAGAGTGATTATCTAATGTAATGATCTTGGATCTGATATGTTCAATAGCATGGTATATGCTTGACTTTTATGCTGTATCTTCTCTATTACTATAGTCAGCCTTTGGTAACCTTATTTCTCTAGGTTTTACCTCTTAAAGTGTTCAGAAACTCATTGAACAAGGTTATATCTGTTTTCATGTCTTTCGAGTAATTTTGCATCATTCTGACAAATGCACTGCTGGAAGAAAATCTTTGAGAGTGTATTTTATTCTATAAAATCAAAAGCCTTTTTATAATTGACAAACTGTGGGATTTTTATATTCTCTATATCTTCCTTAAAAATTAAGACTTAATTTCCCTATCTTATCTAGACTGGAAAGTGCAATGCCTGCTTACAGACCCTGTGTGCAGAAACTTTGATCTGCTCCATTTCCAACCTCTATTATTTACCCTTCCTTATGCAGGCTAGTGGCCCCATGCATTCTGGGGTTCACTATATTGATGCCAGACTTAGTGCAAACACTAAGTAGGCTTAACCTCCGAACTCCTGAGCTCAAGAAATCCACCAGCTTTAGCCCTTCTAGTAGCTGAAATTACAGAAGTATGCCAGAATATGTCTCATTTAATTCTCTCAGTTAATTGTATGATGGGGGAAAAATCAGTTATGGAATCTTGTTTATGATAGCTCATCTATTCCCTTCTAATACTTTCATCAAAGATACCCTCAATGTAGGTACAAATTATTCTCAACACATTATATATAGAAAGATAAAGTAAGCATACATTTTGTAGTCACTTTTGGGGGTAATGATGAGATCCAAGATATTTTTTTCCATACCTCTAATATCTTCCCCTCCTTCAGATACTTTGAAAATCTGTCAATGCTCTCAAAATTGTGTCACCTCTAACAAAGACTTCCTCTTTGAATATTTGTTTGAATCTGGCTGCTTTCCCTTCTTTGTTCTTTTCAGTGGAATTTCTGCTTTCTCTATAAGCAACATCCAAGATCATGATATTTGAATCTAAGTGTTTTGGCTCCACAGTCCTCAATGGTGTAAGGTTCATTCTGAAATCTTTGAAGATCTTTGGATTTTGTCTGCTTAGTGTTATGTTTAATCTCTGGGTGACTCTGCCTAGTTGGATTTCTCAAACTTTATTTAAACTGTTTTTCCTTTTAACTCTTTCTTGATATTTTGTGAGGTGATTCTTACTGTTAATTTTTTAATATCTTGCTTGGTAGGAGTTTAAAAATGAGTTTACATTCTAAAGTAGTATTCTCCTTCATTGCTTTACATATATCTGCTCGGGATATAGGTCAAGACTTTGTTGACTAAGATGTTTTTTAGCTTCTTTTGATCTCATTATGATAATTTACATCGATTAAACTTCTGTATGAACTTGTCAAAAATGGTGTCAATGCTTTTCCTCCATCTATTTTCTGTGTGAGGTATCATTATCTTTTTTGAATAGGTCAAGTTGAAGTCATTTTAATTGTATGCCATATCTGTTCTTATGTTTATTTTTTTTTCTAGCCATGTATCAATCCATATTTTTGCTTTAACAAATAAGGGATTTGACTACACATGGATAACTGATTCATGAATGACTTAGGCAGAAATTCTGACTGTTAAAAATATAATTGCTTTATTTTTATTATATTACTTGATGCTTACCATGTCTTGCATTTTCCAATTTTTTCTTGGAGAAAATATTAATGGTATAAAGGAATGAGTCTTCTGTGTAGTCAATAAATCTTTGTTTATTCTTGAACCATATTTTCTAACTATTTTTGCCGTCTTCATCTTTGCATTGAAATTACCAAGTGTTGAGGCAGCTAGGTGGCCCAGTGGATAGAGCACCAGCCTTGAAGTCAGGAGGACCTGAGGTCAAATCTGGTCTCAGACACTTAACAGCTGTGTGACCCTGGGCAAGTCACTTAACCCCAATTGCCTTAACAAAAAAAAGAAAAAAGAAATTACCAAGTGTTAAGGTATACTTTGATTTAATGTGGAAGATTTTATCAAGTACTTTACAGAATTTGTTTTTATTTCTTTTTCCTCTGTTAGAGATACTGGAACAGGAGCAAAAGTTTTCTTGATTTTCTTTTTTCACTATAGCATGAGATGACCAAATGTACCATGAAATGATGTTTCTTGTGGATGTAACTAGGAGGTATGGTGGAATGAGTGCCAGGCTTTCAGTTAGGAAGACTCATCTTTGTGAGTTCAAATCCAGCCTCAGACGTGTATTTAGCTATGCAACCCTGGAAAAGTCACTTAATCTTGTTTGCCTCCATTTCCTCACCTGTAAAATGAGCTAGAGAAGGAAATAGAAAATTATTCCAGTATATTTGTGAAGAAGGAAAAAAAAAACCCACAAAAAAGTCTAACAGGACTGAAAAACAACTGAACAACAATTGCCCATGGATGCACAGTGAAAACAAACTCTATCATATTCTTTGTTTTCTTCACTAAGAAGAATCTGTGAGACATCCTTCTATTTACCAGTAAATTCCTTTTGTCCTTTGATTTCATTTACAGAGAGCATGTCAAAATAATTTAACTGATCTTCCTTCAGTAATGTGTTCCCTTGGTCCTTGGCCAAGGGTCTGACATTTAGATTACCAGCAGTCATGTTAATATTTATAGATGGTCTATTAACTATGATTCTTGGAACCTTCTGCCCCATTTTCTGACACTCTGTCACCTTTACTTCTGAAGTACAGACCCAGGGACAATTTTATATTTTTCTTTGTTTAACAGTTTGCCAAAGAATTTCTCACCAAATAGTCAATCTGTTGGTCAATACAGAACCAATCTGCTAAATTGGTCCTCAGAAAGCAGAAAATATTTATAGTTCAAAACATACCTAAAATCCTTTTATCATGTTAGAATATACTAAATCTTTCAAAAATCTAGATCCCATCTCCATCCACAACTCATAATGATGCATCTTGAATAGGAATTTGTGTAGAATTCTTACTATGATCAAGTGGATGATGAATGCCAATTGTCTAGCTTTTGATATGCAGTTGGTTGGACTGCTTCAAGAGTTAATCCATCAGTAGATATCTCTTAAATACACACTACAAAGAGAGGCTAAATTGAACCCAGAATTGAAGAGAAGAAAAGTGAACTAGATTGTCTATCTTTCAAGTAATCTTGTTTCATTTTGACACAATGATATCAGACATTCCTCTTAATGACCCTAATCATTCCCTGAAACAAAGGCCCATCATTTGAATGTGATTTTTTTGTTGTTGTTGTTATGTTGTTTGACTATGAGTTATTAGACACTACAGTCTTTCAAATTTTTAGATTGAGGATCACCTAGAAGGGAGATGCTACATTCATGCATATAAGTACTTAAAGTAGAATGTGATAAGGGGCAAAAAAAAATAACTCAGGAAAAGTTCTATAGGAAAATTTAAGGAGGGAGAAGAGAGCATTTTACCTAGGGAGATTCTAGAAAGCTTTGAGGAAGTTGTGGGAGCTGAACTGGGACTTAGAGAAATAAAAGGATTTCATTATCTAGATCTGTGAAGGAAATGCATTCTAGACCTGATGAGCCATGAAAATGCATCAGAGAAACAAGTTAATATATTTAAGGGGGCAATTGTGTGAAATGAAGGTAATAAGGGTAAGTTGAAGCCAAATTTGGGACTATCTTAAATATGAGCCAAAAGAGTTTGTCTTTTGTGCAATTGGGAGCTACTAAAAGCTCTTGAGCTAGGGAAATGGCATGGTTAAGTAAAAGATGTGATATTTATATCTTAGTATGCATGACCTAGGTTATATTACTTTTGTCAAGAGATATAGGAGCCTAAATATATGCAATAAAGGAATGGGGAAATCTTGTTAGGGAAAGAAATGACAGAAAGAGAATTTTAGATCATTTGCCTTCTCTCCCTGTCCCCTTTTCCCATTGGTGGATCCCTTCTCTACATCATGGGAAAGATCCCAACCATTCTTCATTCTCTGAACTTTACCACCATGCCTGTACTCGTTCATTTCTCCTCTCTTCAGACACATTCCCCATCTCTGAGTTTGTATTGATATAGCACAGTCCCTGACCCATGCTAATTAATGCTGCTCCATTTAACTTGACCACAGGCACTGCTTAGAAGGGGAACTAGTCATTGAGAGTGCTCTCCCAGCCTCCAGAGTAGGCAAAAAGCAAAAGATACATAAAGGGATATGACTTAAAAGTAAGCAGGGCCCTTTGCCAACTTCACCACTTTGCAAAAAGACAGTGCGGCTCAACACAACCTTGAATGTAGACATACTTGCAATCTAGCACTCTCCATACAAGGCCACTGTAGTCACTAATAGACTTTTTTTCTCTTCACTGCTTCTTGGATGCTAGCTCCTTTCTCCAGCTCTCTTTCCATAGGTCAATTAACATTAAAATCTGAATTCTCTTGCCTTTCAGGGCCTGACTCCTCATCATTTGCATGCCCAGCCACCCCAAGGACAATTGGCTGTGGCAGATTACACCTCCCATTAGCAGCTCAGCACAATTGTGCCTTGATCTGATTATCCTCTTTCCTCAACTCCGGTAAAGTTGATAGGACATAAGAGAGGCAAGAAATAGAGGCCAGATATGCTGTTCACTCCTTGAAAAGATAGAAATACTTCAGGTGGGCCTGTGAAAGCCCCCATCTCTGAGGCAGGTTCTTAAAAGAGATTTAGCTCCCATCAGACTGTTAAATCAGTTAATGAAATGATGAAGCTAATTCCAAATCCTGAGCTTCTTTAATGGTTTTTGCCCCTCAAAACCTTTAAAAATAATAGGCATTAATTTTAAAAAATAATAATAATTAGCATTTGTATTGCCTGTGTGCTGTGCTAAGCATTTTACAATTATCTCATTTGATCTACAACAACCCTGTGAGGTTTGAAATAGGAGATATGAATTATGAGGTTTGAGATATTATGATTGAATGAATTGAGATAGAAGTTAAAGCAATTTCCCTGGTGTTATATGGCTGGCAAGCAGCTGAGGTTGAATTTGAATTGAAGATTTCCTGACTCTAGGTCCAGTGCTCTCTTCGCTATTGCACTTAAGTCAAGGTGATGTGGATTTGTATGATACTTCTGATATATATTGTGTGACTAGATACATCTCTTGAAGCATAAGTTTCAGAGAAGGTACCAATCTGTCCTGGTAGAGAGATACCTTGTACAAATTGTCTTCAAAGTGAAGGATGAATCTGGGGAAAGGAAAGGGGACAAAGATGGCAAGGCCTCAAGAGTTCTGTGATCAATCACTTTGATGATCAGATGGGTCTCAGTTCAGACTTTCTGTTCTACCAAAGGACTTGCTATAAAACCACACCATCACCTTCAATCATTACTCACACATTACTCTCTTATTCCCCTCCCCTCCAATGACTGTGTAAGCTCTCAATCTGTCCACTTCTATCCCAGGGTAGGTTCTTCAAAACAATCATAACCTAAATCCAATCCATATCTGCAGCTGCACCAAATTGGGATTTTTTTTAAAAACACCTTCCCTCAGTATACCCAAATCCTGTAACCCCAGATCACCTCATACATAAACAAAATACTTCCTAGTTGGCTTTATACTCCTTGGTTGACTCAGTTCTCTGTGTCAGTAGTGGTAAGAGCCCCACTCTATCTTCATCTGATCACCCCAATTTTGATTTTTGTTGAATAGAATAAATCCCATTTGGCTAAGCAGATACAGATAGGTTGCAACCTACAGAACATTATCTTCTCACTCTTTTTCCAACTTTCCCTATTTCTATTGATGGAATCATCATCATCCTTCCAGATGGAAGGTATGACTTGAAATATCCATCCCACACTCCATAGCTGTATCATCATAGGTATAACAAGCTCACAATCACAAGTTAATCCTTAATTCCTCATCCTTAGTCATCCAATATACTCAAATATTTGTCAAATCCTGTTTCTACTTCTATAACTTCTCATATCCATGCACCTTTCTCTTTACTCACACAGCTACAACTCAAGTGCAGGTTCTCATAATCTTTCACCTGATCTACTGCTATAGCCTTTTAATAGTCCTCCAAACTTCAAGTCTTTTCCCACTCTAATCTTTTTTCCCACACAACTACTAAAGTAGTTTTCTTAATGGGAAGTTCTGCCCAAATCACTCCTTTATTCAGTAAACTCCAGTGCCTCATCACTGCCTCTAGGAAGAAATATTATAACTTTATCTCAACCTTTTTATACTATATATAATTATTAGAATAGTAGTACATGAATATTGCTTAAACAAATATAAGTATAATGGTGTATTTCTTTTTCTTTTTCTTTTCTTTTCTTTTTTTTACTAATAGGATCTATGATTTACTGGTAGGGTTTAGTAAGATTTACTAGTAGGGTTTATGATCAAAAAAGTTTGGAGTACTTCTCTGTACTGATGAAATCCCAAGATCACAGATACTGTTCAAAAAGTTTATAAAACATTTTCCTTGAAATAATTCTGTAAGTCAGTAGTTGCTACAAAAAAGCAACTACTTTTTTTTGTGATTTCACTTGTGTAGGCAACTCCCATGAGGAACATTTTTTTTAAATCAGAGTTCAAGGTCAGATGAGTCATACAGCAAATACTAGGATCCACAAGTCTTCCTAATTTCAAAGTCACTTTTAGCCATTATACTGTTAGGTTGCCAGTATTGTTCCCATTTTACAAATAAGAAACTGAGATTCAGAGGCTAAGGACTCACCTAACATCACACAGCTAGTAAGTATTAGAGACAGGTCTTGATTAAACTCATAAGGTTGGACTCTTCAGGCTGCTCTCTAGGATCCATTATACTATATAGTTCCTTTTGCCTGGGATTATCTTCCAGCTATACAAGTCTTACCCATCCTGCAGAATCCTGTCTAAATCTCTTTCTTTTTTTTAATATTAAAACTTTTTATTTGCAAAACATATGTATAGGTAATTCTACAACATTAACCCTTACAAAGCTTTCTGTTACAAATTTTCCCCCCCTACTCTCCACCCCTCCCCTAGATGGCAGGATATCCACTACATGTTAATTATGTTAAAATACTTGACAAATCGAATATATCTTAAATCTCACTTTCTTAATGAAGACATCTGTGACCACTTATATACCTTGCTATGAAATCTTCCAGCGTCTGTCATTTGTACTACACTATTTAGCACATAATCTTCTCCCACTTCCACCCCAGAAGATGCCTAGAACATAGTAAGGTCTTGAGATACTGACAATATGATGAATCTATCATGGATAAATGACATCAGGGTGTCTTTCATAAGCTACAAATGCAGTAATCAAGCAAATATTTCCACAAATTCATGGATAGCAATGTGGTCCATTGGTATGAATGGATGAATGAACAGATGGATGAACGGATAAATGAATGGAAGAATACATAGATAAATGAATGAACAAATGAATGAGCAAGAATTTGTTAAGTACTTACTATATGCCAGGTCCTGTGGAAAACAGTAGTAACCCAAGTGACTTTTCTAATAAGATGGCATCTCATGTCAGTAACACTATTATTCTGTCTTATTTCACCACCTCTGTTCTTTTCTCAATTACCATTAACTCCTCCTTCACAAGCAATATGGAACAGAGATATTAAGGCTTCCATGTGCCTTCCTATAGTCATAGGCCTGTACTACCTAGCTACCCTGAGTGACCTAGGAAAAAAGGAGTAGGCAAGATCTGTGTTCAGAGCTCTGGGCTGCAGTAGTCAAGACTGATGGGTTGTCAATAGCTGCCTGTCAGCTACAAACTTCCACTCCAGTTCCCAGGTGGAACTTTTCAGATTTCAGAATTTCATATTTGATATCTCAATTATGCTGCTGGCATTGGGGGAAAAAGAGTTGACATGAATTGATGGAGCTCTTTCCTTTCTTGGAGCATAAGGGAAAGGGGTATTTTTCCATATTCTGGTTGCTGTTTTGAGGATTAAATTCACCAGGTGGTCAGATCCAGTTGTAGAAGGTTGGTACTCCCAGCTCTGGAACAAAGTTATAACAGGGTTTAGGAGATTTTTGGAAAGAACCAGAAAGGTCAGAAACACATAAAGTTTGATTATACTGAATTGACTTCAAATAAGAGGAGGTAGGAGAGATAGGTAATGACACTTGTATTATATATCCCAGAATCATTAGATTTATAGATCTAGCACCAGGAGGAGCTTCAGAAGTATCCAGTCCAATTTCCTTTTTTTTTCCAGGCCCAACAAGATTTATTGTTTCAGGTCACCCAGACAGTGGATGGCAAAGGTGTTCTTTGATTAGAGGGAAGGAAACAGAGCTTTAGCATAAAGGTTATATCTAGGTCTCAGTTGCCTGAGGTATCAGTTAGTGAAGCCTTAAATATTCTAAAGTTCAGGATGCAACAAGAAGAGGAAGTGAGGACCATAGTCCTCTGCATAAGTTATCCATGAACGTAGAGCATCATTTCCATGGAACTCTTTACCCCTCTACCTATTGAAAGTGGTAGACTTTTCTTTCCCATAAAATAGAGCAGCTCAGTCCCTGGATGTGTTTTTGTTGTTGTTGTTGTTGTTCTTTGCTGGTTGGTTGGAATTTTTGTTTGTTTTTTGTACTCATTCTCATTTAACCCCTTCAGGCTTTAAATATGATCTTTTCTTTCCCATAAACAGAGCAGCTCAGCCCCTGGATGTGTTCTTGTTTTTGTTTATGTTTTTGTTTTTCCATTCTTTTTCTTTCTGGTTGGTTGGATTTTTTTGTTTGTTTTTTGTACTCATCCTCATTTTACCCCCTCAGACTTTAGATATGGAGATACTTACCAGGAGCCAATAAGTTTTTGGTCCTCCTCTCTGATTTCATCATGGGAAAAGAAAGGTTTTCAATAAGTTAACATAACCATTACAAAAGAGAAGGACTTTTTAAGGTCATCACAAAGGACCAGAGGTTAACTTGGATAAAGACCAGCATAGTGGAACACACATATAATTCCAGCTACTGGGGAGGCTCCAGAGCTCTTAAATTCAGGAAGAGTTTTGAGCTTCAGTAGGCTAAGCAGATCATGTGACAAAACTAAATTCTGCATTAACATAGTGATGCCTTGGGAACATAAGGCCACCAGATTACCTTAAAGAGGGGACATTTTTCTTAGTTCAGAAGCAAAACAGGTCCAAGTTCTTAAGTTGATTATTAGTTGACTGGCAATCAGTCACCAACAAACTAGGTGATATAGGGAAACCCAGGCTTAAAGAAAGAAAGGGGAAAAAATAAAACATAGAAAGTGATAAACAATGTCTGCATTTATGTCAGCAGAAACCAGAGGTCATCTCAAGAACTTAGCTAGGCATTTGGGATTACTCAGGAAATAATGAGGTCCTTCAAAGATTTAAAAGGCTAGAGAATCAAGTTTGTCTACAAACTACTAGTACTGTGGTGTAGGAGGAAGGGTGATAGATTGAAAACAAAAAGATCTTAGGATACATCTTGGCTCTGACACTGGGGCATTACTTCTTTCTAAGACTCAGTTTCTCCATCTGTACAATGGGAGACTAATTAGATCATGTCTAAGGATCCTTTGGAACAGCTCATTTATGAGACCATTTTATCTCTTTGAGAGGCAAGGAAATTAAAATTAATTCTTGAGCAAGGACTTGGACATTTTTTCTCTAAATTCCCTTACAAAGATGAACATGGTGCCAGTAGCACAGAAGGACATAAATACATATCTAAACCAGTAAAGCAACAGAAGTAGATTGGAGCCTGGGGGGAACTAAATAAATTAGAGGCAGAGGGAAGGATAGGATGACCATTTGGTCCTTCTCAGCTTCATATGACTACAATCCTGCTTTGGGCCACTGAGGTCAGAGCTTGGGTCCCCAGAATCCTAAACAACTAAACAGCTAGATGGTATCTTAGGTAGAACATTGGACTTGAAGTCAGAAAAAAATCCAGCTTCAGACAATTGCTAGTTGTGTGGTCTTGGACAAGTCATTTAACATCTGCCTCAATTTCTTCATGTATAGGGAATAAATATAAATGGGGATAATAATAGCATCTTATTCCCAGGGTTGCTGTGAAGATAAAGTGAGATATATTAACTAGCATTACTACAAATAATATTTAAAATGCAAATTAGTGGTAGTACTGCATCAAGCTAAAACACATCTGGTCTAACTTTCTTTCCCCAGCTGTCCTTGTATGACATGGGGGTATAGGATTGTGGCTGGATGTTGAATAAACTGAATTTAAACTAAGTGTAGGAGTTGCAAGTCCCTGAACCTTCTTCCTCCACTTTGGCTCCCTGACCCTCTTCCCACAGTCAGAGCAGCCCTCCTTATCAACTGAGCTTAAGTCTCCTACCTCTATCACCTTTTCCAGAGTGAAAGAGGATTTGTCTCAGATAAGTAGGAAAGCTTCACTTTTATCAATGCTTCTCTCCAGCACCCTGAGGGGAAGAGCAATGGGTTGGAACATATATGAACTAGAATACCTCTTTAACCCCTTTCTCCTTTGTCTCTCCCCCCTTCCCCTTATGTCACATCCTCTCTGCGTCTCTCCCTTTTACTTTTTTCTTTTCATTTCTCTCTCCTACATCATCTTTGTTTTCATCTCTCTATGTCTTGTGGCCTGTCTTTATCACCATGTTGAATTTTCATGTTCCCCTTTGCCCCCCTGTTTCTGTCTCTTCTCTTTCTGTCACTTTTTCTCTATCCTTCTGTCTCTTCCACCCAATCTGTTCATCACTGTGTCTTTTTCTGTATCTTAACCATATCTTTCTGTCTCTTGCTCTCTCACTCTCCCCCCAATCTCTCAATCTTTGGCTCTTCTCCCTGGTCATATGTGCTTACATTGCTTCTTCATCTGCTATTCCCTGTCTCTTGCTTCTTCCACCCATTTTCTCTTTCTGCTCTCTGGCTCTGTCTTTGTCTCTGTCACTGCATCTATCTCT
>JAJPUD010006179.1:15057-109924 GCA_023553655.1 Myrmecobius fasciatus
AGAGAGAGAGAGAGAGAGAGAGAGAGAGAGAGAGAGAGAGAGAGAGAATCTCCCCTCTTCCCAGAGGTCGAGTCCTCAGAACAGTTAGATGGATTCCACTTAAATAATCTGAGTGATTGAGAGAGGACTTTGAGATAAAAGAACCATGACCCAGAGGGAGCATAAAAAAGGTTGAGGAAATTTTGAACCTTTTTAGAATCACAGAATTATTCTAGAAGGTATCTCATAAATCATCCAAGAGAGTAATATCTCAGGTGAAGAAACTGAGTCACAGCTAAAGATCACAAAGGCAATTAGTGGAAAACCCAGATCTAGAACTCAGACTTCCCAGTTCTACAGAATAAAGTTTCTGTATTGCTTCAGCCCTCCCTATTCCTACCCCCAAATCATGCCACAGATTTTTTTTCAAAGCTGCACATTTAGTTGTTTATTGGATGATCTGCTTGGAACTCCCTGAAAAATGGAGCTTAAGATCATGCTTAACTTTCTCTTTCCCAGAGAGGACCTTTATTCATGAATTTAGGGTGGAAATAAGAAAAATACCAGGACTTGCTGAAAGCCTTCTTTTTCTTCCTAAATTCCTTGAAAGTGATAGACATCCCATATAGAGAAAGTAGAGGGACAGAGAAGATACAATTTCAGTAAATTCATTTATTATGACTGAGCTTTATTTGGAATGACTTTCCCACAATTCTCTTATTACTTGCCTCTTATCTAATTTTTCCTTTCTTCTCTCCTCTCCATTCTCCTCCACTTTTAACACTTTTATTTCTTTTCCTTATATAATTCTTTCTTCCAGTGATTCTCTTTTTTCCCCCCTTTCTTCCTATTGGTGGACCTGAGATCATCATAGAACCTAGAGGTTATTACTGGTAAAACAAAAGTTATTGTTTATGTGCTTAAGTGTGGTTAAAAAAAAATTCCAGCTACCTTAATAAAGCCCATGGAGAGGTAAGTTTCTTGGATGGCCTGAAAATGGAAGAAATCTAGGAAAGGCTGCCTTGTGGATCCAACATTAATATCTAAGTGAATGCCCCTACTGAATTTTTAACATTCCCTATTTCCTCTTCCCTCCTTTCCTCTTTCCTCTTCTCTTCCCTTCCATTCCTTTTCCACTCTTTTCCTCTCCCTTCCTGTCTCTCCTCTCCTTCCCTATTTATTTTTCTCTCCCTTCATCCTTCCTCACTGCTTTCTCCAGCTCAATCCAGCAATGACTGGTTGCTTTATGATCAGCCAGTTAACTTCCCCAGTGCCAGAATGGTGAAGGCTCTAGAGTCAGTTTCTCATCAATGAAACTTTAGCAGCCATGTATGTCTTGCAACTGTTTTTTCCACTTGCTTGAATTCAAGTTCTTCCTGAATTATGGGGTTCCAGCTGCCCACTAAAAGGTACTAGTCCTGAACAAGTCCTGACTTTTCCCTTTAGTTCAAATGACTTCTTCATTCTCATCTTTACTTGGAAACTAAGAGGAAGCATAAACAAAAGCCACAGAAATATGTCAAAAAGTTTTCATTCTAATTTTAATTAATGCCTAGTTAAAAAGTCTTTTACAAGATATCTATATAAATTATACTATTTTGCTAGTATCAGAGTCTGAGAGGTTATGGGATAGGTCAGAGTAGGGATGGTCAGAATGAAAATCTAGAGAAATCTGTCTGAGTGGAGCAAGAAACCTAAAAAGGCCCTAGTTATGTAATCACAGGTTTATAGGATTTAGGGTTAAAAAGGACCTTAGATATCATCTTGTCCAACCCCTTTATTGTAGAGAAGAAATTGAGGCCTCAAGCAGAGGGTCCAAGGTCACACAGTAAATAACAGGTCTGGAATAAGAACCCAGGTCCTCTATATTTTGAATCAATATTCTTTCTGTTAATATTATGTATAGTCAGGGGCATCTGACAGCTGGTAAAAGGCAAAGGTCGACAAGTGAGTCACTGGGGATATTGAATAGGAAAAGCTGGTAGATGTTCCAAAAGGTAGACAGAGGATACAGAACTAAGGGGCTCTGAAGGCAAGCAAGCAGTGAAGGTTCAACAAACTATACTCTATATCAAGGAGTTCTGGAAACAGGTTAGTATTAAATAAGACTGAATGAGACATGAGGGAAAAATGAGGGGAAAGCACATAAGTGATAATAAATGTTTGCTTTATTAAACTAATGGCTAGGTAAAGCCAAAGTGCCAGGACTGGAGTCAGGAAAACTCATCTTCCCAAGTTCAAATCTAGCCTCAGATACTTACTACCTTCGTGACCCTGGGCAAGGCATTCAACCCTATTTGCTTCAGTTTGCTCATCTGTAAAAGGAGCTGAAAAAAAAGGAAAAGGCAAATCACTCCAATATCTTTGCCAAGATAAACCTAAATGGGGTCAAAGAGAAGCAGACTTGCTTGAAAAATAAATGAACGGCAATAAAATGCCTGATTAATAGGTTTAGAAGAACAGAACGTGCCTAGAGAAGGTAAACCAGGGCTTAGTCCCAGAGTGCCAACACCTATTGAAAGGAAGGGGGACCCAACAGGATTTATCTGACTTACCAGAACTTATGCCTCCATGGTGCTTCACTGGCCCACAGCTATCTCATGTCCCTCAAAGACTGGTGTTGAGGACACTCTCTCCAGGATCCTTTTGCCATTGCTACCTCTCTCTAAGCTTCCTTTGTCCATTGCTGAGCTAAGGGTTTGATTGCAGTAAGACCCTGTTTACTAAACAAGGGAGGAGTTTGATGGCAAGGAACAAGGGAAGACATCAGGTACCAGGAGCAGGTACAAAGTTAGAAGAAGAGAAATAAAGATGACGATGTTTCTGATGATGGATTTAAGGGTCTCCATGTTCTCCCAGTCTGAGGACTGAATTATTCCAATAGTCTAGAAGTAAGGATAAACCTGAAGATGAGGGTCAGGTGATTCAAAGGTAAAGGCAGAGTCATCTCCAAGTCATAGTAGAGAGCCTTAAGTATTGTACTAGGGGTTGTTTTTGGTTTGTTTGTTTGTTTTTGTTTTTTCTCTTTAACATAATTTCCACCAAGAAAAGAGAAATATAGCTTCTTATTTCCAAATGACCAACTCTTCATTTTTATCTTTTCTTAAACTTAATAGAGGATATATCTTCAGTTACCACAACTTTTGTGTATATTTTGCCCCCATTTTCTGTGGAAAAGAACTCAAGATATAGAGGTGGCAGGAATGTTATAGAGCAATTCAGTTCCACTGAGGAAATATCTATTTTGTGCCTCTTCATGTCAAGTACTGTGCTAGGAAAAAAAAGACAAAACCAAGTCAGATCTTTCAAGCACAGTGTTTATATTCAACTGAAAATTTCTTTTATAGAAGAATGTGAGGTCCAGAAACAGGTGATGATTTAGTCAAGATTAAACATCACTTAGAGAACAAACAACAGAGCAAAGATTCAAACTCCAGCTCCAGATCAAGTCTCTGGTGCTCATAAGCCCCAAATGCCTTTTATCTCTGACTGTGATGTCCAGGGTATGGTTCTGGCCATCCTTACATGCACTGGAATTTTGGCTTTTGGCTTCTGTAAACAGCTGCTATGAAAAGCAACAAAGCCAAATAAAAATATTTTTTCAAAAGAAAAACCAGTTTGCAGACAACAGCTCTATAGAGACATACTCCAAGGCAACATAAGCAGTTTACAACATCACACATGGGGGATGAGTACCAGCCATTCAAAATTACAGTTCTAGCAGGAAGTAGGGCTAGGAGGAGAGAACCTCCTTTTTCACATGGAAACATTTAAGATTTCTGCATTTACAGAACAGCATCAATTCCAGGCAGGCTGTTTCTGCAAATAACCAGGAGAAATGTTATAAAAACCAACAATAACAACAAATTAATTTTCTTCTTTTCATGGTTTAAATTTTTTTTACTACTTCTTACTTTTAAAAGTAAAAATAAATCCATCATCTTGGTTAAAATAGCTATAATTAGGCTTCCAGATTTCTGGATTGATCAGTGTTTTCAAAAAGGCTCTGCATCACGTTGGAAGGAACCTTAGAAATAATCTAATCTTCCCTCCTCCCCACCCTATCACCAATCATTTTAATGATGAGAATAATAAGGCTCAGAAAAGTTAAAGGGTCACACAGAGAATGAAGGATTTGATGGAAAATCAAGATTTGATTCTTGGTCCTTTAAGCCCCAAACTGGTACTCTTGCCAGTACGGTAAACTACCTCATTTACTTCTTAAGTCTTAGTCACTTTTTTTTTGCTGAGGCAATTGAGTTTAAGTGACTTGCCCAGGGTCACACAGCTAGGAAATGTTAAGTGTCTGAGACCAGATTTGAACTCAGGTCCATCCTGACTTCAGGGCTGGTGTTCTATTCACTGCACCACCTAGCTGCCTCCTTAGTCACTTTCTTGCAGAGAAGAGTTGGTTTATCCTGGAATCAAAATGAGAGAAAAGATTTTTATTCCTAAAGTAATTTTCATCCCCCAAATAGGGGCAACTTGGTTTCGATAATCATTACTATGCTCTGACCTTCCTTCTCCATACTATTACTGGGTGGTTCAGTGCCTTTCCTTTTTGCTTTTTTTTTTCCCTAGGGGGAATGTTCATACTTCTCTTCCAGCCCCGAATGAGAGAGAAATATACTAACCCCTTCCTGCACTTTGGAGTCTCCATTCCCTAGGGTCCCTTGGGCTTCTCTGGAATGGGTAAAGCTTTGGACTTCTCCAAGAGACTTTTTTTTCTCAACCCAAGTCTAACCTATTTTCTTGGTCAGTTCACTTAATTAACACATTTATTAAACATTTACAATAGAGTTAGACACTATAACCCTAGTGTTGTGGGATCATCTGTTTGACTAGATCAGTTTCATCTTCTTCTTTCTGCAACTTCATTTGGGTTTGACACTATGCTGGTTTCTCTATATTCCTGTGCAGCAGCATTGTATTCCATAGGATGACAGGCAAACCTCTCATAGAAACCCGGTTTCTACCTTCATCATTTTCCTTTGCCTCAGCAAGATAGCTTAGTGGATACAGTAATAGGCCACCAGGCAGAAACACCTAAGGTCAAATACTGCTTCAGGTTCTTAGTAGCTGCTGACCCTGCAAATCTTAACTTCTGTCAGCCTTAGTTTCCTCAATTGTAAAATGGGAATGCCTCCTAGGCTAGTTGTATCAAAGGAAGTAGTATTTCTGAAGTGCTTAGCAAAGTACTTAAGATATAATAGTGCTTAATAAAATGCTTGCTTCCTTTCCTCCTCTGAGATAAAAACTCTGAAGATATTGAGGGTCTGGGGCCCTCAACTCCTTCGTGCCATTTCTCTTTACCTGCAAGCTAGACAAAAATATGGACATTAATGTCTAGTGTATTCCTAGACAAAGTAATTAGCTGAACCATAATCCTTCACTTCCTCCTCCAAAATTAAAGAATCTTTTCTGAATGAGCTCCTCCACTATTCAAATAACCTCAGTCTTCCAAGGTGATTGTGGGGTCTGATCCTACTACTCAATAAACTGTAACTGTGCCTTGTTCCTGGGAAAAGTCACTCAGTCAGTCAACAAGCATTTATTAAGTATTTACTATGTGCTGAATGTAGATAGGTGGCACAGTGGATAGAGCACTTGTTGGCCTGGAATCAAGAAGAACTGAGTTCTAATTTGGTCTCAGACACTATCTCTGTGACCCTTGACAAGTCACATAACCCTTTTTGCCTCCATTTCCTCATCAGTAAAAATGAACTGGAGAAGAAAATGGTGAGCCACTTCATTATCTTTGCCAAGAAAATCCCAAATGGAGTTTGTATTGAACAAAAGCAAGGTGATAAGTACTTTATTAAACATGTGGATAGAAATGCAGCCAAAAAGAAAAAAAAGACAATTCCTATCCTAGAGGAGTTTACATTTTAATAAGGGAAGACAACTTATGAAAGGAAATTGAAAAAGGAGGGGAATAAAGAAGAGGAGAGGCAAGAGGGAAAAGACAAATGAATCCAGCTTAGGACCAGGATAGAGAAAGTCTTCAAAAGACTATGACTTAGATATCCTCCTTAAATAGAATTCTAGGAAGGATCTGGGAGGATCCCTAGGAAGGAAGGAGAGGGCTGCAGGGGTTGAAAATACTTCAGAGGTATGGATTCCACAGTTGAAGTATCTTTCTGAATAAAGAGATTTCTAGAGCATGGTGAAGTCCAAAGGTACAACTGGTAAGAAATTAAGGGATGGCCCTTAAGTGGAAGTTCAAAGCCTTCCCAAAATCCTTTGTAGATTTTTTGTTTTTTGAGGAGGAAATCCTGATCCATAATTCCATTGCCTTGCCTTCAGTAAGGAAATTCTACTAATGAACATAAGCAACTATTCTGCAAATTTTAGTCTCAAAAATTATTTCTATCACCGAATGTATTTCTTCCTAACTCCAATAATAATTTTCTGATCACCATGCTATTACCCTCTTTTGCAGTTTTATAACACCAAACTATGTTAAAGATACAAAAAATCCCACCATAATTACTGTTTTTTTTTCTCAAGGAGAGAAAATCCTCCTGGGACAAGATAGGAGGGATTATGCTGGGACAAAGGGAAGTGGGACAGTTTAAAATGTTAAAAGGAGCAGGGATACCATGAAAAAAGTTCTCCCTGGAGAAGATACTACCAAGATACATTCTTTAAGTCTCTTAATGTCATGGGGCATTAGTAAGGAGAGCTGTACCAATCATCAGCATATATCCTTTTGTCTAACCAGAAAATTGGCACTTGCAGGACTCTTGTAATATAAGTTTGTAAATTTCACTGGAGAAGTTATTCAGTAATAATAACTGAGAAAGGTCACTAAATGATAAATGTTAAGATTATGGGGATAGAGACAGTGAGATAGGGATTAATCCAGTAAAAGAAACAGTGAGAAATAGAAGTGAAGAGTAAGGGAAGATTTTGGAGTTGAAAGAACCTCAGAGGTCATATAATCAAAACATCATTTGACATATTAAAAAAACTGAAGCTTAGAACAATAAATCTAATTGTCTAAGACAGTAAATGGAAGAGCCAGTATTCAAAGCCAGCTCTACCACACTAAACCAACTGGTTCCTTTGACAAAAGACGTAGAGTGTGAGTAGAGAAAAACTGAGGAAGAAGATAGAAATAAAATAGACTAAGAGAAGGCCAAAACAAAGAAAAAAGGTAAGACCAAGAAAAGAAAATGTAAGGAGGGAGTCTTTGTGCTAAGTACTAGGTATACAAATAAAAAATAACATTCATGCCCTCAAAGAGATTAAATTCTAATGGAGGAATTGAAAAGCTGGAGAGGGAGCTTGTGTGAAGAGAGAAGGCAGAGATTATGAGAAAAGGAGTTGACTCAATTCTTCATTCCCATTTCTCCAGGATCTCTCAGAATAATTGTCTTCCTCTGTAGGCAGTTCAGCAAAACAGTGGAGTTCTCCCCAGCTGTAGGCTAATGCAGCCAACAGTCATACAGAGCAGCAGATGACTGAAAGTCACTGTTTCAAAATTATTATTACTATTTAGTGACCACAATCCTGCCAAGGGTCAGAGGTAGGTTGGATTTTATTTGATTCTTTATAAATAATGGACATTAAAGAAATCCTTGTGCATTCAGCAAACATTCATTAAGGGCAACTTATCTTGAATTTTAGCAGCTAGGTGGTGAAGTAGATAAAAGCCTGGAATCAGGAAGAATCTTCTTCCTGAGTTCAAATCCTGCCTCAAACACTTCCTAGTTGTGTGACCATGAACAAGTCACTTAACTCTGTTTTCCTTAATTTTTTCATTTGTAAAATAAGTTGGAGAAGGAAATGGCTAACCACTTTGCAGAGAAAACCCCTAAAAGGGCTCACAGAGAGTTGGACATAACTGAAAATTACTAAACAAATGTACTAGGCACCATGCTAAGTGCTTTACAAATATATCATTTGATCTTCACAACATTTTGCAGTTGTGTAAACTTAGGCAGTCAGAG
Organism: Myrmecobius fasciatus; assembly: GCA_023553655.1. NCBI lineage: Eukaryota > Metazoa > Chordata > Mammalia > Dasyuromorphia > Myrmecobiidae > Myrmecobius > Myrmecobius fasciatus. Next base: position 22,992 of record JAJPUD010006179.1, read on the forward strand.
CATAAGTTACTTGTCCAAGGTCACATAGTAAGTATCTGGAGCTGGATTTAAACTCAGTCTTTCCTAACTCCAAAAGAGTAGATTTCTAAATGGTTGTTGATTATTCATCAACATTCTGGTAAACTTAGTAATGATTTTTGAGCTGGGTAATTAATTATATCTTCTGAATTCCACCATTCTGTTTTCTAAAGTTCTTCCTAGCTCAGACATTTTATGATGAAGTCTTGTAAGCTTTATTCCAAGGTCAGCACTAAATATATGGCTCATAGTAAGATCTGGAGCTCAAAAATGTCAGAACATGGAAAGGCATTAGAAATTATGTAACCTAATACCCATGCTCTATAGAGGTGGAAACTGAGTCTCAGATACTTTCTGAAGTAAGGAGTATGTATCTTAAGGAATGGTAAAGAAGAGCCTTACATATATTCAACCATGCAGCCCTAAAATTACCAAATTACTAAGATTCAGTGAAGAGAAATAATAATTTTCTCCCATGTGCTGGCTAGTTTTGTACTAAAAGACCAGAGAATATAATTAGCCAGATTTAAGTAAAGGGAAATATTTAGGGTGAAATCACAAATATTAGAATTAGAAGATACCTAACATATTATCTAGTCCAACCATCCCCTTTTACAGATAGATAAATTGAGACCCAAAAGAAATCACATGTTAATTAATGACAGAGTAGATCAAATCCTGATCTATTCTATTCCCACTTTTTTTTTCCTACCACATCTTATTGCCCTCTTGGACTCTGTCACTTCCGTGTCATACATTTGACACCCTGACAAGTGTATGACACAAAAGTCACAGAGTCCAAAAGGGACTGGAATAGGCAATTAGAGATTATGTAGTACAAACCTTTCATTTTACAGAGAAGGAAATCGAACCTTAAATGCTAACAGGAATTAGGGTTATTTAAACTACAGAATAAATAAAAGACTTAAGGGAGGAGAGTGGGCTGGTAGTTATCTTTACCATCTAACAAAAGCTGCTGTGTGAAAGAAGAAATAGACATGTTCTGTTTGGCCCCAAAGGGCAGTAAGTGCTGGAAGTTCCAAGGAAGTTTATTTTTATACAATGTAATGAAATACATTCTAGCAGGTGGAGCTGTCCAACACAAATAAAGCTGCCTTAAAAAGTAATGAGCTACCTACTGTGCTGGAGCTGGAGTAGGATGATGCATACACTCTTACACTTGATAGCTTTGGAACAGATGACCTTTAAGATTTGTAGATCCCTCTCCACCCTAACATCTTATCATTCTAAGGAGTGTGTGTATGTGTGAATGTGTGTGTGTGTGGGTTTTGTGTGTGTTGTGTGACCTCAGACCACATGTCCTCCAGTCAAATCTGGATCTTAAGGAAAGGGAATCACAGACTGAGTTGAAAAAGACATTTGCAATTATATAGTGCAAACCATTTCTGGAAAAAAAATATGACTTCTGAAATACAGATAACTTTTCCCCAAATCCTGGAGAAAAACTACCATGTTTCTGGCAAAGGTATACCATCCTCTCAATCATCTAGATTCATAACTTCAGAGTTATTCTTGTTTCTTATCTCTCTTTCACTAACCTCCATTCCACTTCATATTCAATCAATGATGAAGGGTTATTTTTGAATTAGATTAAGATCAATATCAATCAATAATCTTGTGTTATTGCATTATGGCAGGAGGGAGGAGACAGAAAGACTTGGGGGAGGTAGACTTGGGGAGGAGAACTAGTTAGCAATTTTCAAATTTATCAGTGAATTTGAGGTACTCATGGGCAAGTGGCATGTCTAATGGGGAGCCACAATGGCTCCCTTCCCCACAGTGGAAGGTATTTTAGGCAGGGTAGGAGTTAATAGCAATGACTTTTATCAACATTATCCTTTCCTGGGAAAATATGTAACAACAATAATCATTGGTAACATTCATAGGGTATTTAACTATGTGCTGGGTACTGTACTAAGTGCTTTACAATCTTAAGCTTATTTGATATTCATAAAACCCTGGAAGGGAAGTGCTATTATTATCTTTATTTCATAGATGAGGGAACTTAGGCAAATAGTGGTTAAGTGGCTTGCTCAGGGTCACACAACTAATAAGTGTCTGAAGCAAGATTTGAATTTGGGTGTTCTTGACTTTCAGGACTACTGCTTTATCCACTGAGGAACAAAGATGGTCCTGTCATTAATCAGTTTGGACCTTGTGATCAAGTTGTATGTTTAATATGATCCAACTATCTGGAAGGAAAATTAGAATCTGGGAAAAGAAATTATTTATCCAATGACATACAATGATTCAGTGGTAAAGGTAGGACCAGAGTTTATGTTTTGGACTCTCAGTCAAATACTTTTTCTCCTATATCATATTTCTTGTAGGAAAGGAAATGATGATGATGATGATGATGATGATGATTTGGTTCTGCTAGTCTGATGATTTCACATGTAGGGTATTTCCAGGTGAGGAAACTCTGTCAATGAGCACCTTTTCTGCAACTTAATTTTTTAGAGATTCATCTGGAACATCAATTTACTCAGAATCATTTAACCAATGTACGTCAGAAACAAGAATTGACTTCACATATTCATGACTCTGAAGCAAGTTCTACCCATGATTTCACTCTGCCTTTCATGATAATGATGCAATTAAAGAAATAGTACTTGTCATAGGGTATAATTGTAAAATTGGGAGGGACCTTAGAGATAACCAACTTCAACTCTATAATTTTATAGATGAGTGCCTCCCAAATTAAATGACTTACCCAAGGTCACACAGCTAGTAAATAAAGAAGTTAGAATTCAAAATAATGCTAGAAGGTGATCATCTCCTTCTGTGTGTATGTAGTATTGTCATAAGTCAACTGTTATGAAGGGTAGCCAGACTGTAAGATGGCACAGTTATGATTAATCATCTAGAAATGATTAACAGCTACTGAGCTCTAAGAGCACTGTGGGCTGTGACAAAAAACAAGGAAAAAGTAACTCCAACGAGATCTTCAAATTAGTCAGAGATGACAACTGAATGGAATAAGCCAGGTGGGGAATGACAGAAACATAGAATGTCAGCTAGAAGAGACTTAAAAATACACAAAACATAGAATGTCAGAGCTGGAAAAGGACTTTAGAAGATGTTCTGTTAGAACTCAGAATATAGAATGTCAGAGCTAGAATAGACTAAAAGACCACATAATGAAATTTCTTCATTTTATAAAGCAAGCAGAAAAAGATAAGGGATTTGCCCAAAGTAAAGATCTGGCATTCATGGATTGTGGATTACAAATTTAGGGTGAGTGATCTACTATTCCCTACTCTATATTTGATACTTTGAAGAGATATGTATTTAGGTTCCATAGGTTTGCTGGATAAGTAGAAGTTATCTGGTTCCTTCTCCAGCTTTAGCACTAAGTTTACATACATGCCCATCTCTTGAGGGAGTGATTCATACCACCTAAGCAATGTGGGCCATTAGCCTTAAAAGACTCCCTTTGCTGAAGTCCAGTCTTGTGTCAGTTTTGGATTTATTAATCTTCTCCTGAGTGCCAGGCATTGAATTAAGTGCCTGAGGATGCGAAAAGAAGCAAAAGATAATCCTTGCACTCAAGAAGAAAATATGAAAATAAATATATACAAAGCAAGATAGAAGAGTTAAATTAAGGACGGACAAATAAGAAATGACTAAGTGGAGAAAGTACTAGATTAACAGGAATTGGGAAAGATCCCCTATAAAAGGTAAGATTTTAGATGGAATTTAAAGGAAGCCAACGAAAGCAGTAGGTGTAGTTGAGAATGAAGAATGTTCCAAGCATGGAGAGAAAATGCCCAAAGTCAAGAAATGAAGTGTTTTGCTCTTGGAACAGTCAGGAGGCCTGTGCCACTGGAAGAAGCCTTTCCAAATTCTGTAAGACTCATCACTTGGAGGAGTAACTGACAAATGATATTGGTGGAGATTAGGGGTGGAGTGGCTATTACAATGTATGAATATAATGAAAATTCGTGGAAGAATATTTAGAGACTAAGGCTGGAAGAAAACAGAATTGACAGGGAAAGAGGAAAGCAGGAAAGGAAACAAACATTTGTTTCAGGCATTGTGCAAAGCATAGTGCAGACATCTGATCCATCATAAAGAATACTGGATCTGTAAACAGAAAACCCAAGTTTAAGCCTTATTTCTGGGACATATTATCCATGTGACTTTGAGCAAATAATTTTATTGTTCTCTGGACTTCAGTTTCTTTCATCTCTAAAATCATGGGTTTGGCCTAGATGACTCAAAGATCCCTTCCAAATCCAAATATATACAGTCTTATGATTATTTTTGGCTTGTATATATACAATTCAACCATCTACCCTCCATTTTACAAATAGGCAAGCTAAAGTCCAAAGAAATGAAGTGATTTGTCCAAGGTTACATAAAATGATCAAGTAGCAAAGTCAGAATTTGAGCCCAAATCTGCTGATTCCAACCCCAGAGTTCTTCACACTGTATCACAATGCCTCTTTCTGAGATGCAGTGGTAGAGAGAGTATGCATGATGAAAATATGAGTTCTGCTTTTTAATAAAAATCCAACAAATTGAACAATCATCACTAACAATAGCGCACACACACACACATATATATCTTGTACATGTATGTGTGTGGTTTCCAATGCATTTTCTATTTATCATTTCTTTTGATACAACAACCCATGAAGCAAATACTATTCTTATTCCCATTTTACAGATAATAACTGAGAAGTTAAAGGACTTGCACAGGATCATATCATCAAACACAGGGATAGAAGGAAATCAGAGCAAGACAAATTAGAATTATTCTTCATTGCTAACTCTTAGTCACATCCTGTCAATCAGATAATAAATATCATTATTTTGTAAATATCAATATCAATTTGTAAATATCAATATCAATCAAAATATCAATATTTTGTTAAATATCAACTATGTGCTGGACAGCATGCTAAACTCTAGGGATACAAAGAAAGGTAAAACATTCCTTCTTCTCAAGGAGTTCAAGGAGAGACAACATGTAAAGAACTTAGTACAAATAAGACAGAATAAAGGGCAGGCACTATAATTAAGAGAAACCAAGAAGTACTTCCTATAGAAGGTAGGATTTTTTTCTGGGAATGGAATGAAGCCAGGCTATCCAAGAGATGAAGATGAGGAGGGAGAATATTCCAGATATAGAAGACGGGGTGAAAATGTCCAGAATCTAGCGATTGAGTGTTTTGTTCAAGGGAAAGCAAGAAGGTTAGTTTCATTAAATTGAGAGCTTAGGATATAAGGAAACTGGAAATGTAAGAAGGGGCCAAGTTAGGAAAAGCTTTGAATGTCAAATAAAGAATTTTACCTTTGATGCTAGAAATGATAGAGAGCCATAAGGAGTTTAATGAACAGGAGCACGAAATGATGAGATCTAATTATTCAGAACTGAAACAGAATCCACTTCAGAACATTGAATTTGTTAAACATAAAAAAAGAAATTGTCCCCCCAACTATTTCTTCAACAACAATAATAGTAACAAATACTTAAAAGTATGTAAAGTGATTTATTATATGTATGTCATACTTCTTATATACTACCTCATTTAATCTCACAATTCTGTGAGACAGATACTATTATTATCCACATTTTACATAAGAAGTAGCTGATAATGAGAGATTAATTGACTTGCTTAAGGTTATACAGATAGTATGTGATTGAGGTGTGATTTGAACTTAGACCTTCTTGGCTCTAATAATAGAAATAATAATAATGATAGCTAACATTTATATAGTATATACCATGTGCCAGGTAGTATGCTAAGTGCTATACAAATATCATCTCATTTGATTCTCACAACAATCCTTTGAGGTATGTGCTATTATTATACCCATTTTAGAAATGAGGAAACTGCTGAAAACAGAAGTTAAGTGACCATATAGCTAGTAAGTATATGAGATAGAATTTGGACTGAGATTTTCCTGACTCCTATGCAGCACTCTATCCATTAAACCAACAGCTTAATCTCACTCTAAATCTCTAAATACTCTATCTACCAAACCATTTTCTACCTATCTACAATATTTGAAACATGGTACCATATATCAAAGATACAAAAATGTAAATAATGGACAAAACAGTCACTGTACTCAAGAAGTTTACAATGTGGGTTGGAGTGAGTATGGGGGTGGGGTGGGTAGAGACTATTAAATGTGATATAAGGTTGACTGTGATTGAAACAGAAGAAAAAAGTGAAGTGCTCTAGGAAAATTTGAATTTGGGGGGGGTGGAATGAGGGCATAGGGAAGGGGGTGAGAGGCAGAGGGTGATGGGGTAGGGCAGTATTGGGGAGAACTCCTTAGAGGAAATGGCACTGGAAGGAAGGATATTTCATGATTGGAGAAGAGGAAGTATACTATAATCACTGGAGGTAAGTTGGAATGCCCTTCACTCCCAACATTTTGCTTGCTATTTTCAAAGTTCCAATAAGCTGGACTTGGTGAAAGATTTTTCTCAACCCATAGAGAATATGCCCAAGTGTTCCTTGCACTGTTGCAGTGAACAAGAAAGAATCAGGTGCTTTTCAGCCAAGGACAATGACAGTCAGGGAAATCATAATCATGTCCAGTGTTGGTCCCACCCTGGGAGCTCAAGGGTCTCTAGATTCAGAATCAAGATTCCAGATTCAATATCTCTAACAAGCCTTAAGGTCAAGGGAGGCTGAACCCATCATTCTTGTTTGCTGATTCTTCCCTGCTTTGAAGAGAAGAGAAAGATTCACCCTAGCAGAGAAAAGGCATAGAGTTTTCTTTTCTCATCTCAGGCTTCTTCTACACAAAAAGAAAAGTGAAAACAGGATGGAAAGGATTGAAAAGAAAGAATAGCTCTTCCCATTTCCCAGTAAGCAGTGATGGTGCCTATAACATTCAAATCATCTCAGGAAGATTTAAGCCATACCCCACACACACACACACACATACAACAAGGTACATGAAATTGGATTTCATGGAAGCAGTGTGGTATATTCAAGAGTATTATATTTAGAGACAATATAAATTGCCGCCTAAAGAATCTCTACAGCTTCTAGTTTTTAGTTTTTTTATGTTTTATGTTTTTTATGTTATATTCATGATTTTATGCAATTTACAAGATGGAATATTCCCATGCAAATGTGGCAGACATTCTGCCTAGGTATCAGTGAATCAGGAGTTAGAATTTCTAGATTAAATTCTTCTATTAGTTCATTTCATAACCTTAACCAAGATCCTTTCCCCTCTCTGGATCTTAATTTCTTCCCTCCACAAAAAAATAAAATATTTTTAAAGCATTTTAAGGTTTTTTCCCCCTATTAGGTGAAGAGTACAAGCCTGATCACCCCCATTATCTAGATGAAGAAATTGAGACTCTGAAAAAGTAAAGTGATTCATTCAGCCTTGAAAATGGGCTGAGCCAGGGATTCAAACTTAGGTCTCCTAATTCTAGATCCTTTACTGGTTTTCCTCTATCCCATTGCCAAAGTCTCCTTCAAATTAAATGTCTAAGGGAGCAGCTAGGTGGCACAGTGGATAGAACACCAGCCCTAAAGTCAGGAGGACCTGAGTTCAAATCTAGCCTTAGACACTTAACACTTCCTAGCTGTGTGACCCTGGGCAAGTCACTTAACCCAAATTGTCTCAGCAAAAAATAAATAAATAAATTAAAAAAAAAATGTCTACTAACGTCCATACAAATTCCAGTGGGGAGGGAGACTGATAAATATGCATTTAGGTCCTGCTGAGACTGCCTTCTTCCCCAAAGGAAAATTACCTAACATAGTCCAAGAGAATCTTTTGACCCAAAACCAGCCCCTAAAGCAAATAATCATCCTCCCTCTTTCATCCTTAGGGCTGAAGCAGCCTTCTGGGGATGGGAAGTTATATTTAGTAAGTCCAAATAAGCAACTAAATAGAGAATATGAGATCAACCTAACTACCTTCTGGATAGTCCTGGAAGGGATGATTTCTCAAACCTTTTAATCAAGTCTTTCATTTCTCCAGGCAACACACACAAAGAACCTGTCAAAGAACCAGATTCTGGCTCTAAAGATTTTGAGTCTCAGTATTAAGGTTCTATTTTCTATCCTGCATTCTTCCAAGTTGGATAATTACCAATTAGTTTTCCAAGAGAACCCTGCTCTTTAGCATCAGCCAACTTAGAAGGCCCATTTATTTCACCCAGGTTCAAACACTCATTTCTGATATGAGGCTATAGATTTTTAAGTCTAATATGTGAAATAATGCATGGACAGCTTTTTATGTTATATAAATGTTAACTACCATATATATGAATATAGTATATGAAATATATGCATATATAGCATATAAGCAGACATGTTTTAAATACACAGATATCATATATATATTTTGTGTATGTAATTATAATATGTAATGTATATAATTGTGATAGAAAAGGCAACTTGGTGAAGTGGATAGAAGGCCAGCTTTGGGATCTAGCTTCCAGTCCTGCCTTTGGTATATATTAACCGGAAAGCAAACCACTTCATTTCTCTTTGTCCTTTCTAAAACTATGAAGTGGAAGGAGTTTCCACACCAAGGAGTTCCTTATGTTGATGAAAAGAAAGAAAGAAGGGGGGATGGAAAGACAGAGAGATATGGCAAAAAAGAGAGCACTAATAAGTGCACCATGCACCAGTCTGTCACTGGGAATTCGCTCTAAAAGTAAATCACAGGTCTTCTCCAACACATATGTGGATATGTATGTACGTATGTGTATGTTTGTATGTGTGCCTGTTGTCTAAGTTTGTGGCTTCAGTCAAGTTATTTCCCTTTTCCTTCCAGATCCAAATCTTATGATATTATTATCCTATTATATGCTCATATAATAAGATTATATACATGCACATGCATCTGTATTTGCATGCATATATAACATGTGTACAAGACATGTTTGTGTAGATGTGTGTCTACATGTGCACATGTATACACATATATGTACATGTGTGTGGATATATATAGATATACATAATCTATATACACATATTTCTATACAGTTTATGTACTGGTATATGAAACAATTCAAGTATGGGAACCAAATAAGGAGAACCCTGGACAAGATAACCCTGGACAAGTTAATAGCTTTGGGTTTGAATATGTTTGCTGCCATTGACCCCCTGGGATATAAAAAAAGACTAATATTTAAATAAAGGCAGTCAACATAGTGATGAGAGCTAGAAGGGACCTTATAGATTATGTAGTCCAAAGTCCTCATTGTATATTGTAGCACAGAGGAAAGAAATGACCTACCTAAGATCACACAGTAAATGACAAAACAAAGAGTAAAGAACTGGGTTCATTAACTCCAATTTCAATGCTTTCTTAATTTTGTTGTTCAGTATTTTTGAGTCATGCCAAAACTTTGTGACCACATTCAGGATTTTCTTGGCAAAGATACTAGAGCAGTTTGCCTTTTTTTCCAGCTTATTTTAAAAATAGGAAAACTGAGGCAAACAGTGTTAAGTGACTTGCCTAGAGTCACACAGCTGATAAGTATTTGTTTTTTTTTTTATAAAGCTTTTTATTTACAAAACATATGAGTGACCTTTCAACATTGACCTTTGCAAAAAACTTTTTTTTCCCAAGCTTTTCCTTTTCTTCCCCCCACCCCCCCACCCCTAGATGACAGGTAATCTAATACATGCTAGATAGGATAAATTATATGACAAATACAATACATGTATACATATCTAAACAGTTATCTTACTGCACAAGAAACATCAGATCTAGAAAGAGAAGAAGGAAAAAACAACCTAAGAAGGAAAACAGAATGCATGGAAATATTCACAGAAAGTGTTAAAATGCTGTGTTGTGGTTCACTCTCAGTTCCCACAGGCCTCTCTCTGGATGTATATGACTATCTTCATTGCTGAACAACAGGAACTGGTTTGAATCACATCATTGTTGAAGAGAACCATGTCCATCAGAATTGATCATCGTATAGTGTTGTTGGTGTGTATAATGTTCTCCTGGTTCTGCTGATTTCACTCAGCATCAGTTCATGCAAATCTCTCCAATCCACTCTGAAATCCTTCTGTTGGTCATTTCTTACAGAACAATAATATTCCATAACATTCATATACCACAATTTATTCAGCCATTCTCCAATTGATGGGCATCTTTTCAATTTCCAGTTTCTTGCCACTACAAAAAGGGCTGCCACAAACATTTTTGCACATGTGGGTCCCTTTCCCTCCTTTAGCTGATAAGTATTTGAAGCTAGATTTGAACTCATGAACATGAATCTTCCTGACTTCAGGCTTAGTACTCTGTTACACCATCTAGCTGCCCCAATGAACTATATTATATTGTTTTAACTACAGACAAGTCATTTAAATAATTCATTTATAATCAAATGAATTCTGATTCACTTGGAATCAGAGAATCCACCTGTTCTCCTGAGAATATTACCAATTAAATCTATAGTGTATTCTATCACTGTGACATTGTTCATATTCATATACATACACTCTATGTTTCTGAAAATGTACATTTATTTTGTTGTAAATTGAGCCCTTTTTTATTACACAAAAGAGTTTACAACATTTCAAGGAGTTCCCTCTGAGGAGGATAATCTTTGGTATTTTGAAAAAAAAATCACTTTTTATCCTTGGTTCTCAGTTTCTAGATCTATAAAATAAGGTAAGGTTATATGGATACTAAAGTGCCTTGCAATTAAGACATTCTGTGAGTCACACCTTTTGAGAGGTATATGTGTTTTATGAAGCTACAATTTAGTATACAAAATTCTTATATAGTGGGGCACATATTTATGTATCTGTGTCTCTGTGTGTATACTTCTCATACAGACATATACAGTATACTTGACACTTATTTTCTTTTCTTTCTCATCATTTCTTAACCATTTGATAGGTTCTTAGAGAAAAAAGTACAAAAGCCAAGAAAAAAAATTTTTTTTCCTAGAGATCAGGGTCACTGGGGGACATAAAACTGTCTAGAGTCTTAGAAGGTTTAGGATTATAGGAAATGGAAATTCCATACATATAATATATTGTTATTATTTTTTCATTCAGTCACACATATATGGCTCTTTGTGTCCCCCATGAACTGTTTTATTCTTCACAAAATCCTGGTCTGTTCAAGCTCCTGTTCATTTCTTCAATGACACTATCTATCTCATCCTCTGCCATCCTCTTTTCCTGAAAAATTTCCCAACATTAGTCAAGTATGTGTGTGTCTGTGTTTGTGTATGTATGTATATGTATGTGTGTTTCCCCAGTGAATTGTCTTCTCATCAAGTGGCCAAAGTATTTAAGCTTCAGCTTCAATATTTGTACTTCCAGTGACTAGTCTGAATTAATTTAAGTATTGACTGATTTGATCTCTTTGCTGTCCAAGGGATTCTTAAAGGTCTTTTCTAGCACCACAATTTTAAAATGTTGATTCTGTGGTGTTCATCTTTTCTTATACTTCAGTTCTCAGAGCCTTACATCGTTATTGAAAAAGCCATAGCTTTGACTATACGGATCTTTGTCAGAAAGATGTCTTTACTTTCTAGTGTGTTGTTCAGATTTGCAATATAGCCTTCCTTGCAAGGAACAAGAGTCTTTTACTGTCACTGCAGTTAGATTCTGTTGTATGGGCTATACAATTGTAATATTAGGTGGATATGGAACTGATTGAATGACTAGACCCTTGAAGCCAACTGCAAAGGAACCCTCTAGTGGAGTATGATATTTTTATCAGTGACTTGCATGAACATATAGATGGCAAACTTGTCAAATTTACGGATGACACAAAGCTATATAAGGGAAAGCTAACAAGTTGAATGACAGGATTATAATATTTCTCTAATATCTGGAAAAGTGCCTAGTATATAGTAGGCAAATTCCAAAAACTGAAAAGCCTAACAATAGGCTAGGAAAAATGTGACAAACTAATAAATTTTTCATAGGAATAAATGTAAAATTCTACATTTGGAATGAAAAAAATCAACTTAGAAGGATAGGAGAGACATAACAGTAATTCCTATGGAAAAGATCAGAGGAGTTTAATGACCTATTAACTAAAATTGAGTCAAAAGTATTTAAAAAAAAAACAACAACCACTGAACTTTTATTGTCCTATATAATGTTTTTGTGGGCAGCAAGATGGTACAGCAAGTGGTATCACTGGGCACAGAATCAAGAAGACCTGAGTTCAAATTCATCCACAGATTGTAGCTTCATGACCCTGGGCAAGTCATTTAACCTGTTTGCTTCCTGAATTGTAGAGTTATTGTGAGGATCAAATGAGAGAATATTTGTAAAGTGCTTAATACACTGCTTTAAATGTAACAGGTGCTTAATAAGCTTATTCCTCCCTCCCTCTCTTCCTTTCTTCCTCTCTCTTTTTTCCCTTCCTTTTTGTCCTTCTTTTCTCTCTCCCTTCTTCCCTTCCTTCCTACCTTCTTCTCTTTTCTTCTTTCTTCCCTTCCCTCCTTCTCTTCCTCTCTCTCCCCTTCCTTCCTTCCTTCCTTCCTTCCTTCCTTCCTTCCTTCCTTCCTTCTTTCCTTCCTTCAAGGAAATTTTATTGAGAGAGAAAGTTCAGAGGAATTGGATCTTTCTGGCCAGAAATTGGCTCTGTCCCTCTAATAGCAAGAGAGAGCACTAGGTATAGAAGCAGGCAAGCTTTATGCTGTTAGTTTGTTGCAGTTCCCTCTCCCCAAAGAATGGATTGGTCAATTCCTCTTAGTTACATAATTTCTTACATGATACTCCTAAATTATACTTTTCCCCTTGTCATACATCCCATGTTCTGTTAATGAGGTTCTAATTCTATTGGGGGGGGAGGAGTCACCTTATATACATGAGGCTTATTTAAGCAAGACCTATAAAGAAAAGCCTTTTCTTAGTCCTTGAACCTGGTCAGTTTAAATCAATATCTAGCGTAGACATCTTTATCAAAAGTTTGGAGCCAAGTGACTTTCTCCTTCTGAAAGCTCATTGGTCAGAGATACTTATTATCTTACATTACCTTGAACTAATTCTGTGGAAGCTTAGCTTTTCAATATTTCTCATTATCTTATCAACTCTAGTTTGTCTCTCACTCTTTTATCTTTCCTCCCCTCCTTCCCGTCTTCCTTCCCTCCTTCCTTCTCTCCTTCCTTCCTTCTTTCCTTCTCTCCTTCCTTCTCTCCTCTCTCCCTCCCTCCCTTCCTTCCTTTCTTTCTCCCTTCCTTCCTCCTTCCCTTCTCTTTCCCATTTTCCTTGCTTTATCTTATGTGACATCAGGAAACATAGCAGCCACAACAAGGGAAGCAATGATCCTGTAATATTCTGACTCGAACCAGACTACAACTTCTGTAATATTTTCTTGGTTCTGGATGTCACATTTTAGGAAAGATAACAATCTGAACCTAAGCCAAAGGAGAACCACCAGAACTATAAATTATAATTTGTTATGTGCAGTTTGAACAAATGGGGATATTTACAGTCTGGAAAAGAGAATAATGAAGTATGGGGAGCATATGATAGCTGTATTCAAATATTTGAAAGAGAAATCAGACTTTTTCAGTCCAGTCCCAGAGGGCGAAACTAGGAGTAATAGGTGAGAGTAATAGAGAGGCAATTTTAGTCTTGACCAAAGGAAAAAATAAACAGATAATTGGAACCAGGAATATTCTGGTAAATGCTTCCCCCCCCCAATATGCATACTTTTAAATTTAATCTGCATTATTAACATTTTCTCCCTCACTTTCTTAAGTCTAGACAATCAACATAACAATAAATCAAGCCCTGACTTGTAGTATTTGCTGATTTCCAAGGTGTAAATGCTCACATTGACATTTTACCAGTAGGCTCTTGAGAGTCTATATGAGCTGGTTTCAGCACACCACTGATTAGAGATATCTAAAAGTGGAATCAGATGGATGCCTAAGGACTTGATGGTTTCCCCCTCCCTGGAGGTATTCCAATGGAGTCTGAATGGCCACTTCTTACTGATGTTATAAAATGAATTTCAATTCAAATATAGGTTTGACTAAGTGACTTCTGAGGGCCTTTCCAAATTTTAGATGTTAAGATTTTGAGGACATACAGCTGCATTCCTGAGCTGTGGAAGGTTCAGACCTCTATCTGTCTAGACTAGGAGTTCTATATCATGGATCCCTTTGACAGTTTGCTTCATCTGAGAATCATGTTTTTAAATAACTGGATGAAATGAAGTACTTCAGTTAAAGGCCAGTGAAAATAAAAATGTGATTTTTTTTAATGAAATTCTTAGGCTTCTAGGCTAAGAACTCTGGCCTATGTTTATATCTGTTTGCACACTTTCCTCTTCATTCTGTTGCCCATCATATTCTTCCCACTCCCCAGAGTCAGGTTGGATCTTGGTAGTGCCAAGGAGAGTGGGGAAAGGGGAGGGAAAGTCTCCATCTGAAAAATAAAAAAAAATCTTTCTGCCTCATATCTTATGAATCAGCAAAAGGAGACTAGAGACTTGGATGGAGCTAGAAAAAAAGAAGAGATAAGGGGAGGGGAATAGTGTTGGGTTGATTTAGATGCAAGAGTCCTCTATTCTGTCATCAATTATTCATTTCAGGGATTAGCCGTGAATAACCTTTGTTTTCTTTTTACTTTGTATGAAGGAGGAGAACGTGGACCTAACAGCAGTCCTTAAACACTCTAAATCAAGGCTGCAACATTACAGTAGACTGGTATAAGTCACTAACCCCTTTCTATACCTCCTGCAGAGTCTTATTTTATCATCTCACTGATCTGAACTATTTATGGCATAGGAGATTCCTTTTACCTAACTTCTCCCTCCCCCTACATACAGAACATATTCTATTCAAGCTGCCTTGGAAAGGCATCCCTTTATAATTGATTAATGGTCCCCAAACTCTTCCCTGAAATAATTAGGGCCAGAATATTTTTATATCATGCAGTTCATTACCATCTGTACTATTTAATGAGTCAGGCCATGGGGCAGAGTGATGGAGTGATGAAGATGATTGTGGGGATGGGAATATGAGTCACAGTACTGGCTGCCACAAGTTAGCAGAGAATGATATATGTGTGGAAGGGAGGGGGTAGAAGAATGACAGCTTGGGAAGTGGGGAGTTCCATGGATAGAGAAACACCATCCATTGTGTCCAAGGAAAAGATTAATATAATAATGGATTTTTAAAATCATAAGGGTTGGAAGAAAGCTCAGAGGTCACCACAACTATTATGTAAAGAAAGATTCCATTCTGAAACACACTAGGACAAATGGTTTGTTCAATCTCTTTTTGAACACATTCAGTGACAAGAAACTCATTACCTGTTCCATCTTCAGACAGCTCTATTATTTTTAAATTTTCTACTATTCAGTAACTTCTACTCTCTAGAACCACACAAGATAAATCATTTCTCTTATTCAACAACTTCTACTCTCTAGAACCACACAAGATAAATCCTTTTTCTTATTCAACATCCTTCTCTTATTCATTCACTCTAGATAACAGATAGATCAGATAGGTAAAGATAAGAAGTACCATAAGTAGAGAACCATAGATCTACTTTTTTCTCTGATTATTTATGTATATATCTTCAACATTGAACCCAGATACTGGTGGTACCCACCAAAAAGGAGCCTTCCATGCCAATTGGCAGAGGATCTGAATGGAATTAGAATGACACAGAGGCACAATCAGTAGCCACTTATGTAGTATTTTGGGGAGGGAGGATAAAAAGTAAGACTAGAAAATCTCCTTAGCTCTCCACTACCCAAAAATATTTCCCTTATTGGTCTTTCATGGTGCCTAAATTTCCACTATTAGAAATATGGTAGTTTGGGTAGAATCCCATCTTCTTAAAATATGAATGAAGTCATTATCAATCATTAACACTTTAATGAGAATAAGCTCATCATTAACAGACATTTTTAATAAGTTTAGAAATACTTAGTATTCAGGATTAAGCATACACTTAGCTCTGTTCCACTTGAACAGAGCTGGATAGGCAAATCCATACATACAAACATACTATGTGCATACACATGTGTATGAAACATATATATATATATCTAATATATATCATATATATAAGATATATATATATATATGTACATATATATATCTTATATATATATATATGTATTAGATGTTGGGGGAATTGGGAAAGGATTCTTCATGTCCCCAAAGCTGAGGATAGGATTGATAAAGGGAAAGCAATGCAAGATGATGAAATATTAGTGCTTGAAGGGTCTTCAGGGATTAACTAGCCCAAACCTTTTATTTTACAAAAAAGAAAACTGAGGCCCAAAGAGTAATTCACCCAAAGTCAGAAAAAGAATCATATTTAAGGAGGTTACAAACCAAGTCAACAAGCATTTATTAAGTATTCCTTATGGGCTAGGCAATATGCTAAGGGCTGGAAATACAAGACAATCTAAAAGAAAGACTGATCTTGTTTTCAAGGAGTTTATATTCTAAAAGGAGTTGGAGATAATGTGTAAAAAGTAGCTAAAGGGAGTGGAGCAGGTAGAAGAAATCCAATTTGACATGGCTAGCCTTGGCTACATTAAAATGAGGTTCTAAGAGGAACCAGGCAATTAGAGGAAGAGGATGCAGGGCCAAAATGTACTTAAAATTCATTAAGTATAGCAGTAGAGTTCAAGGATGGACTAAGTTTCCATGAGGAAGAGTTTTCTAAGGTGTTGTCAATAATATCAAGAGAGAGTAGAAGTGAAACCTAGAAAAAGAGTAAGAGTTCTTTTTGAGAAGAATGGTAAAGAACAGCAGCAGAAAGGAATACTACAGAAAGAAATGTCAATACGCAACAAGATGACTGTATGATTTTTCTGAGGGTACCCTATGAAGTGCTTAACCTGTTATCTGTAACTCATATCACTAGAAAGGTGGGTTAGCACCAGGGATAGCTCCTACTCCATACATACATCCTCCTCTCAGGGATTGTTGGGGACAAGAAAGAACCCATTGCTATAGGATGATTCCCCTAACTTTTATTCAAGGTCTATACCTTTCTGTATACCTTTGGTTCATCATCTTAAGAGTTCAGGTGTCAACAGTTATCCAAAGTTTCATGTCCTTTTCTCATGCTAGGATGCAGGACTCCATTTTACAAATGAAGAAACAGAGGCTTAAGGAAGCAAAACACTCTGCCCAAATTTAGCAAGTTAAGCATAAGAGCACAAACTATAACCAAGATTTTGTGATTTTGAGACTGTTGCTTTTCCCACTAAATCACATTGGCTACCAGGTGCAGTTTCAATGCCCTGACTAAGGGCTCTCTGTACCTAGGAGCAGAATACAATATGCAGGAATGGGGAAGGGCATGAAGAGTAAAATGAAAAGGTGGAAACTCTACAGATTTGCATTTTTTACAGATCTAAGCAATTTGTTTGACCAAAGGCAACAGGAGTGCTTCCTTAGCAGCTTATATTTATTGTGAGAATGTCCTTGGGTCAGCCAGTCAGAAATATTTTTAAAATACCAACATTCACATTTTCCCAGGAGAAAGATTCAGAGAGAAGAGAGAAAAGGGGAAAAATAGTTGAAGAAAAGACTGAAAGACAACCCAGATAAAAGGCCATACACGTTCTGAAAAAGGATGAGGACATATAGGAAAAGCCTTTTAGAGGAAGGTCCATGATAATAATTAGATTTTCAAGAGATGGAAGGAAATGCCTCTAGTAGAACTCACATAATGAGTTCATGGTTAGTTAATTATAGATCATTTTAATTCAACAAGTATTGAAGGCTTACAATTTGGTTCTTAGGCAGAAACATAGAGCTTAAAGAGAGCTTGGGAATAATTTAGTCCAAACCCTTCATTTTATTTTATTTCTCAAGTCACTTAACCTCTTAATAGTCTAAGCAACTCTTTACTAGTACTATAAGTTTCAAAGCAGGTACATTCAGATTAGATAGAGGGACTTTCCTTACTTAGGAAATCTCCATACTAAGAAAATCATAGGTTCAGTTCCTATTCCTATACCTATTTTGTTTTATTATTATTGTTTTTTTCACACAAAAAAAACCATTTATTGTGCCTGCTATGAGAATACCTTTATGCTAAGCATTAAAGATACAGTGACAAAAATAAAAGGTCTTTTCCTCAAGAAGTTTAGGATCTATTATGTAAATCTACTAATATGCATATAGATAAATTTGGATATGCATTTGTATTCTGCTTAATTGGGAAGGTGAGACACCTACAACAATTAAATAATATTTTAAAAGTTGCTATTAAAGTTAAGTAGGTTAGAAATAAAAGAACTGTGAGTTTAGAGCTGAAAAGGATGCACACGCACACACACACGAATATGAATGCCTGATTTCATAGATAAAAACAATGAGAGAACTTAGAGAGATTGATTTCCAATTATAATAATAATCATATGATAATATAGTGCTTTATATAGTGCTATATAGTACTTACTATTAGCCAGGCCCTGTGCTAACTACTTTACAATTATTTCATTTGATCATCACAAGAATCCTGGGAAGTAAGTATTATTATCCCCATTTTATAGATGAGGAAACTGAAACAAACAGAGGTTAAGGATCCCATAGCTAGTAAATGCCTGAAACTGGATTGATTCAGGCCTCTCTTCCTCCACGGCTACCACTCTACTTATTGTGCCATGTAGTTGACATCTAGCCATCTTTAACACAAATCGTAAATGCTTGAGTTGAGATTTAAATTCAATCTTCTCCCTCCAAATCCAGGACTCTTTCTACTGTAGACTAGAGTTTCTGAGAAAGATTGATAATAATAAGTCTTGTTTTCAATAGTACTTTAGGGTTTTCAAAGCCCTTTCTTTCACAATAAATTAGTTGTCAAACAACAAGCATTTTAAAAAATGCTTAAATGCCTACGCACAGTGGTAAAGGCTAGGATATATATCCAAAACTGTCTCTATTTTTTTTATTTTTTTAATGTTCAGCTTGTTATCTTTTTAATTTATTTTTGACATTCATTCTTTTTAAATTTTGAATTTCAGATTCTCTCTCAATCTCCCATCCTCACCTGTTAGGACAGCAAGCAATATGATATCAATTATACATGTTGAAATCATGCAAAAATTTTTCATTTTAGCTATATTTTTTTTAAAAAGAAAGTGAGAAAGTTATACTTCAATTTGTACTGAATTCTTCAGTTTTCTCTCAGGAGTTTTGGAATTGTTTGGATCAGAGAAGCTAAATCTTTCACAGTTGATCATCATTACAACATTGCTGGTACTTAACTCAATGATCTCCCAATACTTCTCATTTTACTTTGCATCAGCTGATATAGGTAGGTCTTGACATGTCTTTTTTATTCCTAAAACCATCCCTCTCATCATTAGTATAGTACCATAATCTTCTATCTCAGTTACATGCCACAATTTGTTTAGTCTTTCCCCAATTGAGGGGCATCCCCTCAATTTCCAATTCTTTGCCACCACAAAAAAAGAGTTGCTCTAAATATTTTTGTACATCTAGATATCTTTGATCTTTTTGGGATACAGATCTAGTCTCAAAAGATATGCCCAGTTTTTTAGTCCTTTGACCATAGTTTATAATTGTTCTCCAAATTGTTGGACCAGTTTACTACTCTACTAAAAGTTTACTAGTGTACCAATTTTTACCTCATCCTCTCTAGAATTTATAATTTTGATAAGTATGAGGTGATATTGCAGAGTTGTTTCAATTTCTTCAATCACTATTGATTCAGAACAATTTTTATATAGCTATATATAGCTGCGCTTTTATCCTCTGAAAACTGCATATTTATATCCTTTGACCACTTATCAGTCTTATTCTTAAAAATTTGACTCAATTCTATACTAAATATTTATTTGTGAAATGCAACTTTTTATCAAAGAAACTTTCTGTATTTTTTTGGATATTATTTCATTGTTTATGGGACATTTTAGCATAATGTAATTTCCCTGGTTATATCTTTTAATTAGGCCCATGTTTGCTTTTGCCTTGAATGCTACCTCATCCTCTTTTTTACTTCAGATAAAGCATGTTAGATTCGAATATAGCCCTTCCCTTTATTATGTGTGTGTGTTTCTGTTTCAAGTATTTATTATTAGATTCTGGTTTCTAATTCATTCCTCTTTCTGTTTCCATTTTAGGGGTGAACTCATCCCATTCACATTCACAATTATGATTACTATGTTTTTTTTCCATTTTCTTAAATTATCCTCTTTCTCTTTTTATCCTGTCCCTCCTCAAAGTTCTAACTATTGCTTACTTCAATCTGCCCTTCTTTTTGTCATCCTCTCTCCCCCTTTTCTTATTTCTTTCCCCTCCTTTTCCCCTAATGTATAAGTTAAACTTTTATACACACTAGTGTGTGTGTGTGTGCACGCGCGCATGCATATAAGTGTGAATTCATCCCTCTTTAAATTAATTCTGATGTGAGATTAAAACATTGCCTCTCCCATTTTCCCTTTCATTGTAAAAGATATTCCTTGCAGATTGGGAAATTTTCTCCATTTTACTTCTTCCTTCTACAAGTACATCCTTCTTTTTCACTTATTAATTTTTGGAGGAGATGATTCCAACATAATCAATTAAAATCTATGTCCTCTGTCTATGTCAACTCCTTTTAAATACCCGAATGCTGATAAAGTTCTTAAGAGTTACATATATCATTTTCCCATATAGGAATGTAAACAGTTTAACTTTATTGAATCCTTTATGATTAGTTGTTCAGGCTTGCCTTTTTATGTTTCTCTTGAGTGTTGTGTTTGATGTCACCTTTTCTATTCAGCTCTGCTCTTTTCATAAGGAATATCTGAAAGTTCTCTATTTCATTAAATATCAATTTTTTCCTCTGAAAGATTACACTCAGTTTTGATGAATAGTTTATTCTTTCTCCTTTGCTTCCTAGAATATAATATTCTTAGCCTTCCACTACTTTAAGTGGAAGTTGCTGGATCTTGTGTGAGTCTGATTGTGGCTCCATATTTGAAGGTGTTTCTTTCTGACTACTTGAAGTATTTTTTCTTTGACATAGCTCTAGAATTTGACTATAATATTTTTGTAAATGTTCATTTCTGGATCTCTTTCAGAAGATGATTCAGGAGGGTAGCTTCTTTCAATTTCTATTTTACCCTCTGTATCTAAATCATCAGAAAAGATTTTTGATAATTTCTTGAAACGTGGTATCTAGACTCTTTCTTTGTGGCTTTTAGGTAGATCAATAATTTTAAAATTATCTTTTTTGATCTACTTTGCATGTCAGTTAATTTTCTGATGAGATATTTCATATTTACTTCTACCTTTTCATGTTTTGACATTATTTTATTTTTTCTTTAGTGTCACATATACTCAATAACTTCCAATTGTCCCATTCTAATTTTTAAGGAATTATTTTCTTCAGTAAGGTTTTATACCTCCTTTTCCATTTTTTCAATTGTGTTCTTAAGATGTTATTTCTTCAATATATTTGTGCCTCTTTTACCAAGCTGTTAATTTTCTTTTCAAAATTTTCTTGCATTGCTCTCATTTCTTTTCCCAATTTTTCTTGATCATTCTTATCTCTCTCTTTTTTTTTTCAATTTTTCCAGGATTTGGATTCAATTAGAAATTTTAAGGCTTTTTTGGGTATCTATTTCCACATTCTTCTGAGTTTATATCTTAGTTTTCTCTTCCACCATTGCAGCTTTTTAATGATCAAGTTCATTTTTTGTTCTTTGCCATATTTCCAACCTATTTCTTGACTTTAAACTCCACATTAAAGTTGGACTTTGCTCTCCTGAGGCTGGAGTGGGGGTGGGGGTGGAGTGGGAATCATCCTTACACTTCAGGGTTTTTTATGCTACTATTTCTATTTTCAGCACTAGTTCTGGTAATGTGCAATTTTTTGTGCTTTCAAGGTAGTATGATTCTGGGAGAGGCGTTCCTCTTGTTTGTGCTCTAGTCTTTACCCAGAAAAGGCCCCTAATCCCTTGTGACTGAAACCCAGAACTTCTTTCTGCTCTTGAACCGAAAACCCAAAACCTTGTATGGGCAATAGAGTTGACAATTAGTGCCAGCTGTATCAAATACCAGCAAAGGATCCTGTTTCTGGTTCTCCAATATTATTGCCATATCTGGGTTTAGACCTCCTAAATCTCTTGGTGCTGCTGTTACTGCAGTCACTCTTACTGCCACTGTGTACGGGGGCTCCGGACAGGCTTCTACTCTAGTGTCACATATTTCTTCTGCCAACGTCTTTAGTTTTTTTAGGCCAGAAAAGTGTTTTTTATCTTTTGTTGGCTCTGCTGCTACAAAATTTTATTTGAGGTATTATTTGGATGAATGATTGGGGGGAGGGATGAGGAATCTTTTGAATTCAAATCAAATACCATTTCTGTGCTTTTCTCCACTATCAGTATAGAATCAGACCAAGTTTCAGGGAAGAACAAAAAGTGGGGATAGGGAGGTGGAGAGTAGAAGAAGCCAAAGAAGACAAATGGGAATAGACAAAGGAAAATCAAGAAGAGTTATCATTCTGCAGGATGCTCTCTTTCCTCTCAGTTCCCTGAGGGCAGGGTGGGAGATATTGGTTTAGACAGAGCAAAACTCTGAGGGGCAAATAAGGGATGTGGGAGGAAAATAAAAGAAGGCAGGGGAAGGAACCCAGAGAATGGCAGGTACGTGGAAAGAAACAAGTCGTCCCTTTCTGAGAGAAGAGACAGTCCTGTGGGAGGGGAGTGTGAGCAGAGGGAGAAAGGTAGAGGAAGCAGAGGAAGGTGACAGAACGTCACAAGAGCCCAGAGGCTTAGCTCCCATTGGAAATAGTGGATGTTAACAGCAGCTGGGTTCAGGAAGACAAGCATTCTGTCACTCATGCTTTAACACAGGAGCAATTACTCTTGACTTTTGGTTTTCATTTGCCAAGCAGCTAGGCTATGGGTTAGAACTGTAGCATTTAGAAATGGAAGGGAGCTTATTTATCTAAACTTTGGTCTTACAGAGAAGAAAAAGGGAACCCAGAGGAAAAGAAATGACTTGTCCAAGCTCACATAGCCACTTGATGATAAAATTCAAATTTGAAATAAAACCTGTGTATATTTCCTCTGCTGATAGAATTTGAGATACTGGTTTCCAGATATCAAGCCAAGAGTTAGTTCCTATTTTCATGTTCAAGATTTATCCAGCCTACTAGGACTTGACAAAACTTGTTCTCTCCTCGGAAAGCCTTTAAGAATCAATCCCAGTTCATCTCTATGCTGGGATGAAGCATCAAAACAGGACTTTAGTGGATGTTCAACATGAAGAATCTTCCTCAAAGGGTCAATGTAAGCATGTGATAAGAAAAACGGATATGAATTTGTAATTAAATAGGTATGCTTTGTAACTGAGAAGTGCTTTGTAAATAAAACTGGATCTTTGGGGGTGGGGGAATTGTTTTTGAAAATTAATTTTAGACTAGGCTTCCTGATCTCTCTCAAACTAAAACAGTGGTAACTCAATGGCCTATCCCACTACTGATTGATACAGATTATCAGGGTTGGTTTGCCCTCCTTTGGCAGCCTGGTAATTATCCTTGCCTAAGGCTTACCATATTGGTAACAGACTTAATGAGGATACCCAATTTACTTTAATCCTATTGTACCTCAGAACTCTTACTCTCACAGAATCCATCAGACTCAGTCTCCCCTGTATCAAGGATTACTAGCATGTCCCACCATACCTACTGAAGATCTATGTATTTTTAATAGGATTCAAGAATCAGACATAGAAGGGATCTCAAAGTTCATTGAATCTCAGCCATCATTTGACTGATGAGGAAATTGAGGCACAGTAAAGTAAACTGTAGCTAGTGTTTAAAGTGGGATTTGATGCCATGTCTTCTTTACCCTAACCACTATAAAATACTACCTCTCAACTACTCAGCTATGCTTTGAAAGATGGTATAGATTTGGCTTAATATAACAAATAATGGGGGCATAGAGATATAGTAGGGTATAGTGGAGAGACCTGGAGTTGGAAAAGACCTTCATTTGAATCCCACCCTCAATACTAGCTGTGTGAATACAAGCAAGTCATTTATTCTCTCTGAACCTCAATTTCCTCATCTGTAAAATGGGAATAATATCTGTAGAAATTACTTCACAGTGTTATTGCAAGATAATGATTCATTTAGACAACTTTGTACATCTTAAAGCAATCTATAAATGTCAACTCATGATGATTTTAGCCAAAGGATATTGCTCAAACTAAGGGTTTTGGCTTGGTAAGTTTAGGGATAGTGAGCAGACTGGAGCAGAGGATACATATTAAGAATTAATGTATTTATATAGGAAATGTCTTGTAAAGTCTAACTGAATGTCTGGCTACATATTTTAGACTTGATCCTTTAGAAATTAGAGAGCCAATATAGGGGTCTCTAATGTAGGATTTTGACCTGGAGGCTAATAATAATAGTAATTCATATAGTGTGTGTATGTATATATATATGCATATATATATATATAATTATAGAGTATTATATGTATAAAATCTAATTGCATCCACACAATAATTTTGTAGGGTTGGTATTTCAATGTTCTCAAGAGTCATGATCTTTTTGGTATGGATATACCATCCACTGAGAAAGATCTCACCTCTTTCCTGCCTCAGTAGATAATTCTACATGAATCTCTGTGGGGAAAAAAAAGAGTCCATTAACTTGAAATGACATAATTCTACCAATCTGGCTAGGCTGGTGTTTGGATAGTTAAAATCTGTTCCTCTGGGGACCACTTGCCCAAAGTTTCTAGTCTGCTGATGTTGTCTTCAAGAATTCAGAGTCATCTCATTGCTAAAGGGAGAGGGAGAAGAGAGAAAAGAGGGCAAGGCAAAGTATTTAAGTATACTATTCCTGTTTTCCATTTTCAAACACTAAGCATTAGAGAGGTGAAGTGACCTCTCATCAAGTTCATACAATTAGTAAGTGTTAAATCCAGGATTCTTATTTTCTGATTGTAAGACCTCACATGTTGAGAGGTTATCTAGATAACCTTTGTTACATAAAGAAACCAAAGCCCAAAGAGATTATTGCTTTTCTAAAGTCATTCAAGTAGTAAGTCACAGAGATAAGATTTAAACACAGACTTTTTAATAGAAAGTTAGTGTGACTAGCAGATTGATTGATTGCTATTCCCACACATGGAATCAATAAACATTTGCTAAGTTCCTACTATGTGCCAGGCACTGTGCTAATCAGTGAGGAGATACAAAGACATCTAGAAATAGTCCTTGTTCCCAAGGAGTTCCTGTCTAATGAGGGAGACAACTCTGTATGAACAACATATATCTAGGATAAATTGGAGTTAATAAACAGAGGGAAGGTACTAGAATTTAAAAAGATTGGAGGAAGGTTTCCTGTAGAAGGTGAGATTTTGGCTGGGACTTGAGGGAAGCTAGGGAAGCCAGGAGCTGGAGATGAGAAGGGAGCCCATTGCAGACATGGGGAATAGTCAAGTAAAAATGTCTAGAATCAAGATGATCAAGAGCTCAAGTATTTACTGGTATGACCCTGGGCAATTCATTAGTAATCTTTCTGAGCCTCGCTGGGTATCTACATCTGAAAAAGGAAGGAGTTGAACTGGAGGATATCTAAGGTCCATTCTAGGTCTAAATCTTTGTATGACTGAAGCCAATGGCCTTTCCACCACATCATATCTTTATGCTGTATTGCAATGTGCTCCTCTCTGAAAAAAAAAGTGGCCTCCTACCATGTACACAAAAATAAACAAGCCTGATTTGAAGAACGGGCAGAAGAAAACAGGGGCAAATTTTATTTATAGGATTTGCTGCCTTTGGTAGAAACCCCATTCAAGCAAATGTGGGAGGTGAGGAAAGGGGACACATTTTTTCTAGCCAGGAGCCTCAGGATGCTCTCTATGCTGCCTCCTTCCCACCTTTCCCCACTCCCAACTCTTGCCACAGAATGGGGCTCTAACTCTAGGTATCCTTCCTCAAGTGGGCTGCCTCGGGCATTTGTTGTGAGTGGACCCAGGCAGGGCCTTCATCTCCCAGTGCTCCTGTGGCCTACTTTCTTCACAGCTGCCAGATCCAGAGCCCAGCAGGCAGGTTATAAATATCCCCGAGTGACAGAAACTACCTTCAATCTGACGCTGATGCGGATTAAGCTGGCTGTGCAGTTTCAAGGTCACAAGGGCTTTGTCTATTCTTTGGGGAGCTGGGCCCACTTGGGGAGAGTAGGGTTGAAAGGGAGAAGGAAAACCTCTGGAGAAACTTGTACCCAGGGAATAATGCAGAGGGTAGCAATTTCCTGGCTTAAGTCTCAGACTCTTGACATTCCCCTGCCCCTTTTACCTTGGGTAAAAATAGGGGATTGCCCTCTATCCAGCATGAGAAGGTGAATAATCCTGGGCTGACCCAGGAAAGCTGAACCAGGCACCCCTGGGAGAACAAGTGTGGGCATATGCTCATGCTTATACATGCTTATACACAGACCTACCTGGGGACCTAATTGAATAGTACCCATTGATGACATTAGATCTTGTCTCTCATTGGCCAATCCCTCCCACCCCCCCCACAGGCTCATTACACTTACAAGAGAGATACTTAAAGATCTTTGAATCACAGAACTGGGAGGGGGCCTAAAGAACATAATGCTTTGTTTTCTAAGTGAAGATCACATAGGCAAATAGTAAAAAATTTGTGACAAATTCCAGCACTTCTAATTGTAAATACAGCAGCATTTCTGTTACACCATGTTATCTCTTCTCTCTTGCTTCCCCAGTGCTGAGAGAGGACCTAGGCTGGACATACTAACATTCTAGATGGGGCTAGAGCAAGGGCTGGGATGGGAGCAGAGATCTGGGCTAAGGGCTGAGGCTAGAGCATGAGGCAAAAATAAGATTTAAAAATTGGTCCAGTGGGCAGGATCTAAAACAAATAGTTGTTGGACCACCTGGCTGAGATGGAAATAAATCCACAGAAGGGAGGATTGTTCAGAGAAGGTAGGGTTGGAGATGAGTAATATGTGAGAGAGTTTGGGGGGTTATTAATTATTATTAATTATTATATACTTATTAATTTATAGGAACATATATAAGAGGTGACAGGGCATGTGATTATTTGAAGGTCATTAGTGTCCTGATCTGTAGTTTATCAGAGATTATATCACAAATCAAAATCTCTTCTGTGAAATAGCTCCTTTCAAAGTTAGCTTTAGTACTGCTTTTTATTGGGATTATTGAGAGTCTACAACCATGGGGCAGCTAGGTGGCCCAGTGGTTAGAGCACCAGCTCTGAAGTTAGGAGGACCTGAGTTCAAATATGGCCTCAGACACTTCCTAGCTGTGTGACCCTGGGCGAGTCACTTAACCCCAATTGCCTCAGCAAAAAAGAGAGAGCCTACAACCACTCCTTCCCTCCTTCTTTATCTAGGAAAGGAAATGGAAAAAGAAATTAATTAATCAATCAACTCATATCTGTCATGTGCTAGGCATGGGACATACAGACAAAAATGAAACAATCTCTATCTTCCAGGATCTTAAATTCTATTAGAGCATCTTTAATTCAAACCAGGAGATCCCACTCTCCATCAGGAAATCTTCAGCACAGAAATTTCAGAAGCAAAATTCTGAGGAGCTAATTTCCTTTAGGGAGCACTGACTGGGAATGAAGACATCATTCAACTGTAAAAGGAGCACCAAGGCCCTGAAAAGCCTTTAGGGAATCATCTTGCCCATCCTCCTGCTCCCAGAAAGGGAGACTCCTAACCTAATTCAAGAAGCTGAAATAAACATGATACAGAAGAACTGAGCAGGATGGAAGGGTTTTCTAGTCTTATTGTGGCACCTTCGCAGCTTTTCTAGAAGATTTGAGATTGACTTGAGGAGGAGCAAAGTCTAGTAATGGGATAAGCATGATTAGGAGTTAGAATAACAATATTTATATAGTTAATATGTAACTATATAACCTGAATATATATGTATAGAAACATATACATATTCAGGCTTGAAAAGTGTATGACAAACATCTCATTTTTTTTTCTTTTTGCTGAGGCAATTGAGGTTAAGTGACTTGCCCAGGGTCACACAGCTAGGGAATGTTAAGTGTCTGAGGGCAAATTTGAACTCAGGTCCTCCTGACTTCAGGGCTGGTGCTCTATCCACTGCGCCACCTAGCTGCCCCAAACAGCTCATTTAAACTTCACAACAACCCTTTAAGGTGGATCCTTATAATCATCTCCATTTTCCAGATGGGGAAACTAAGGATAAGAGGTTAAGTGGCTTGTTCAGGACCATATAGCTAGCAAGTGTATGAAGCAGTATTTGAATTCAGGTCTTCTTGATGCTAAGTCCAGCATTATATCTACTGCACAATATAGATTTTTGGTTCATGCCCCTTATTTGTCATTTATTAGTTGTGCCACCTTGGGCAAAGTCATTTATCCTATCTGAACTTCAATTTCTTCAAAGAGTGGGTTGGACTAGATAATCTCCAAAATTCCTTCTAGCTTTTAAATTAATGATAAAATAAAGTCACTCCCTAATCCAAATATGCCCAGGAAAGTTATCTACATTAACCAATTGAAGTAAATTGGTGAGCAGTTAGTTGGTCAATAACAATCATATAAACAAAAACTTTGTTCATTTGGCTCTTCGGGACTTTGTCCTCTCAACTTCCTCCCCCAAAATAAATTCCCACTTTCACTCAAACAACTTCCCAAGTCTTCACTAATGTGTAACACTGAATACTTGCATGATTTTGTCTTCATTTTAGATCAGATTCTAAATGTGAAATACTATAGTGGAGAATTAGAACTGCCCAGTGTTGCCTTTCAAAGTCGTGGTTAGGACTCATGTCCATTAAAAAAAATGTCTTCCCTGCCTAAGATCTTAGGATTATCAATTTGGTGATTTTCATTCTTTTGTTTTCTCAAAGAGGGCCAGTGGTATCCACAAAGTAATGTCTAGATTCATCAATGACAACATTATCTATTTAGAGTTCTCAGAAACCGCAGGGGTCATCCAGCCCAATTCCTTCAATTTACAGATGCAGAAACTGAGGCAGACAACTTAAGTGACTCCCTCAGAGTCACCCTGCTAATGAATGCCAAAGTCAAGTCATACCCAGGTTTTCTGACTTCAACACAATGTTTCTTTCACTACCTCCAAATCTGTGTTTATTATATAAATCTGATAAATTCCAGTTCTGCACCTTGCTATCAAGTGATCCTCTCTAAAGAAAAACCCTTTCCTTAGGCCTCAGTTCCTCTGAATAAATAAAAGGGGCTCAACTTTATGATTTCTAAGATTCTTTCTAACTCTAAATTTCTTTGAGCCTGGATCTCAGGACAGACCATTTACCTTATTTCAGGTCAGGCATTCTTTCTACCATCAGCCTTCAGTAACATTTAAATTTGAAGTTTAAGAGTTAACAACTCTTGCAGTTTCTCTGGCTCAGTTTGACTTGTTGGGTTCCCTGCACCCTCACTCCCATTCCAGTTTAAACTCGTAAGTGATGTTGCTCTGATATCATCTGCTGACATTTAAGTTCTAAGACTTTCTAAATATGGAAAAATGGGCCATGTATGGTAGTGTCCTGAGCTCTCACTGACTTCACAATTGATCCCTCTGTTGGTACAGAATCCATGTGGGTGCTGATCACTGCTTCCCATTTGATCCAGCCATTTTGAAGCTATTTTGGGGAAAAAAGAGGAAGACTCTGGAACAAGAGGCAGATTGGGTTATGACACAGCATCCAGGAGAATCTAAGCTGCTTTTTAAAGTTTTTTTCTTATTTTTTAAAGCTTTTTATTTTTAAAACACATGCATATTTTTCAACATTTACCCTTGCAAAACCTTGTGTTCCTCTTTTTCCCTCCCTTCCTGTCACTTCCTCCCCTAGACAGCAAGTAACCCAATATAGGAAATATTGTTAAACATGTGAAATTCTTCTCTCTATATATATTTTCCAGTTACCATGTTGCACAAGAAAAATCAGACCAAAAAGGAGAAATATGAGAAAGAAAACAAAATGCAAGCAAATAACAAAAAAGTGAAAATACTATGTTATGATACACACTCAATCCCCACAGTCCTCTCTCTGGTTGCAGATGACTCTCTCTGTCACAAAGCCATTGGAATTGGCCTGAATCAACTTGTTTTTGAAAAGAGCCACGTCCATTACAATTGAGATTCTAAGCTTCTTGAAGGCTGGAATTGTTTGAATTTTGTTTTTGTATTAATTCCTTGAATATAGTACATATGTATGCCTTGAACTAAATTGAATCTGGTCTTAAACATTGAATGGGAAGTCAATCTAGAGAGCTGGACTTAGAATCAGGAAGCCCTAACCTCAAATCAGCTTCTGACACTATTTATGTGTCCCTGAGTAAATCACTTAAGTTCCATCTACCTCAGTTTCCTCATCTGTAAAATGGGAATGTTAATAATGGCACTTTCTTCACAGGGTTGCTGTGAGGATCAAATGAAATAAAATTTGTAAATCATTTAGCACAGTGCCTATACATAGGAGACACTTAATACATACTTGTTGAAGGGGGCGGAGCCAAGAGAGGTGGGCAGAGCCAAGATGGTGAACTGCAGACAGTATTCTCTGTGAGCTCCTGAGACCTTCCCTCAGACCGAGACAAATTGAGCCTCCGAACTGGTTCTGGAGTGAGGGCTCCATCAAACACTTGGAGTACAACGCACTTCTATCAAAAATCTACTTTGAAAGAACTCCTGAGAAGGTCAGTTTTAGACGGGCAGGGGATCAAGCAACTCCCAGCGCTCAGACACCAGCGCTCAGATGCCAGCACGCAGCTGGGGTGCAAGTCCAGGGCTGGGACGAAGCAGATGATTTTAGGCTGCCAGGAAGTGTCTGGGAGACGCTTGGGCCACTTTGCTCTGCTTGCGGGCAAGTGCTTTGGCAGATCTGCCTTTGGTAAAGGATGGATTGAGAGCAACTGAAAACGTGGTCCTAGTGCGGATCTACCCTGATCAGCCTCAGACCTGAAGTCAACTTGGCAAACTGCCCCAGGGCAAATTGAAACTGCTGCAGAATTCCCTGATGGTGACTAGTACCTCAGCTCAAAACCATGAGCAAGAAGCAGAAGAGAGCTTTCACCATAGACTGCTTTTATGGAGAGAAAGTAGGGTAGACCCCAGATTCGGAGGTTCTGAAAACAATCCCAGAAGAAGTCACAAAGGCAGACATGAGCTGGTCCCCTTTTCAGAAGGCTTTCCTGGAAGATTGCATAAAGAATCTCAAAAGAGAGTTAGAAGAAGAATGGGAAAATAAATTGAGATCAGTGCAAGAAGAAAATATCGCCCTGCAACAGAGATGTGAAAAACTGGAAAACAAGACTGGTGAATTGGAAAAAGACAACAATTCAATGAAAAACAAAATTGGTGAATTGGAAAAAGTCACCAACTCACTGGAAAAGGAAAATAATGAATTGGAAAATGATAACAATTCACTGAAAAACAAAATTAGTGAATTGGAAAAAGACAACAATTCACTGAAAAATAAAATTGGCAAAATGGAAAAAGAATGCAATGAACCAAAAAATTCAATTGGCCAGTTACAAAAGGAGCTAAAAAAATAACTGAAGGAAATAATACTTTAAAAATTAAAATTGAACAAATAGAAGTAAATGACTCAATAAGACTTCAAGAATCAGTCAAACAAAAACAAAAAAATGAAAAAATAGAAGAAAATATGAAATACCTCCTAGGAAAAACAACTGACTTGGAAAACAGATCCAGGAGAGACATTCTAAGGATTATTGGTCTCCCTGAAAGCCACGATGAAAAAAAGAACCTGGGTGCTATCTTCCAGGAAATCATGAAAGAGAATTGCCCTGATGTTTTAGAATCACAAGGCAAAGTTGGCATTGAAAGAATTCACCGATCACCTCCTGAAAGAGACCCCAAAATTAAAACCCCAAGGAATATCATGGCCAAATTTCAGGACTATCACACCAAGGAAAAGATATTGCAAGCAGCTAGAAAAAAAAAACAAACAAACAAACAAACAGTTCAAATACCGAGGAACTGTCATTAGAATTACACAAGATCTGTCACCTTCTACATTAAAGGATCAAAGGGTCTGGAACCAGATTTTCTGAAAGGCAAAAGAACTTGGATTACAGCCAAGAATAAGTTATCCAGCTAGAATGAGCATCATCTTCCAGGGAAGAAAATGGTCATTCAATGTTACAGGAGAATTTCACCTATTTCTAATGAAAAGACCAGATCTGAACAAAAAATTTGACCTCCAAACACAGAACTTTAGAGAAGCATAAAAAGGTAAAAAGGAAAGAACTCTTGAGAACTATATCTCTACTATGGGTATCCTTAAAGAATGAGGGTATAATTTGATTTTACTTTGATAATAATGGAAAAGACATTAGAGGTGGAAGGGATATAATACTGTAAAAAAAGGGGGGGAGGAAAGGAGGTAAAATAAAATTTAAAAAAAAGGAGGTAAAATAAAGTTTGAAAAAAAGGAGATAAAATAAGGCAAAGTCTCATGAAGAGACATAGAAAATCTAATATAATTGAGGGAAAGAAGGGAGGGTGATGAGTATTGTGTAAATCTTACTCTCATTAGATTGGGTTCTAAAAGAGTATATCAGACACATTTGGTTTCAAAGAAAAACTTGGCCCTCCTTATAGGGAAGTAGGAGGGAAAGGAGGAAAAGAAAGAGATAAACTAATAGAAGGATTAGGGGAAAGGTGTAAAAAAGAGGGAGGGTTCTAAAGGGGGGAGGACTGTTAGAGGGAGGTGGTCATCAAAAACAAAATACTGGAGGGGGAAGGGAGTAAGGGGAAAGGGAAGAGAAAAATATAACTTTGGGTAAATAAGATGGCAGGAAATATAGATATAGTTATTTTAACTGTGAATGTGAATGGGATGAACTCTCCCATAAAACAGAAGCGGATAGCAGACTGGATTAAAAGCCAGAATCCTACAATATGTTGTTTACAAGAAACACATCTAAAACATAGAGATACATACAGAGTGAAGGTAAAGGGCTGGAGCAGAATCTTTTATGCTTCAGGTGAACAAAAAAAAGCAGGGGTGGCAATCCTTATCTCAGATCAAGTAAAAGCAAAAATAGATCTAATTAAAAGAGATAAGGAAGGAAACTATATTTTACTAAAGGGTACCATAGACAATGAAGCAGTATCAATACTAAACATATATGCACCAAGTGGTATAGCATCCAAATTCCTAGAGGAGAAACTAACAGAGATGCAAGGAGAAATAGACAGTAAAACTATACTAGTGGAGGATCTCAACCTTGCTCTCTCAGAATTAGATAAATCAAACCACAAAATAAATAAGAAAGAAGTTAGGGAGGTTAACAAAAGGCTAGAAAAGTTAGGTATGATAGATCTCTGGAAGAAATTGAATGGCGATAGAAGGGAGTATACTTTTTTCTCAGGGGTTCATGGAACTTATACAAAAATTGATCATGTGTTAGGACATAAAAACCTCAAAATCAAATGCAGAAAAGCAGAAATAATAAATGCATCCTTTTCAGATCATGATGCAATAAAACTCACATGTAACATAAGGCCAGGAAAAAATAGACCAAAAATTAATTGGAAATTAAATAATCTAATCCTGAAGAATGAATGGGCGAAAGAGCAAATTATAGACACAATCGATAGTTTCATCCAGGAGAATGACAATAATGAGACAACATACCAAAAGTTGTGGGACACGGCTAAAGCTTTTATAAGGGGTAACTTTATATCTTTAGATGCTTACTTGCATAAAATAGAGAAAGAGAAGATCAATGGATTGGGCTTACAATTAAAAAAAAAACTAGAAAAAGAGCAAATTAAAAACCCTCAATTAAATACCAAATTGGAAATTCTGAAAATAAAAGGTGATTAATAAAATTGAAAATAAGAAAACTATTGAATTAATAAATAAAACTAAGAGAGTTGGTTTTATGAAAAAAACCACAAAATAGATAAGCCTTTAGTTAATTTGATCAGAAAAAGGAAAGAGGAAAATCAAATTGTTAGTCTCAAAAATGATAAGGGAGAACTTTCCTCCAATGAAGAGGAAATTAAGAGTAATAATTAGGAGTTACTTTGCCCAACTTTATGCCAATAAATTTGATAACCTAAATGAAAGGGAGGAATATCTACAAAAATATAGATTGCCCAGGTTAATAGAAGAGGAAATAAATTATTTAAATAGCCCCATTTTAGAGAAAGAAATAGAACAAGCTATTAATCAATTCCCTAAGAAAAAATCTCCAGGGCCAGATGGTTTTACATGTGAATTCTACCAAACATTCAAAGAACAATTAA
The DNA here is from genome assembly GCA_023553655.1 of Myrmecobius fasciatus. Lineage (NCBI taxonomy): Eukaryota > Metazoa > Chordata > Mammalia > Dasyuromorphia > Myrmecobiidae > Myrmecobius > Myrmecobius fasciatus. Next base: position 57,252 of record JAJPUD010006179.1, read on the forward strand.
TTCCAATACTATACAAACTATTTGAAAAATTAGGGACAGAAGGTATACTACCAAATTCCTTCTATGATACTGATATGGTGCTGATAGCTAAAACAGGTAGGGTAAAAACAGAGAAAGAAAACTATAGACCCATTTCCCTAATGAATATTGACGCAAAAATTTTAAATAAGATTTTAGCAACGAGATAACAGAAAGTTATCCCCAGGATAATACACCATGACCAAATAGGATTTATACCACGAATGCAGGGATGGTTCAATATCAGGAAAACTATCAGCATAATCAATTATATTAATAACCAAACTAACAAAAACCACATGATTATCTCTATAGATGTAGAAAAAGCATTTGATGAAATCCAACACCCATTCCTATTAACAACACTAGAGAGTATAGGAATAAATGGGCTTTTCCTTAAAATGATCTGTAGCATCTATTTAAAACCATCAGCATGCATCATATGTAATAGAGACAAACTAGAACCATTCCCAATAAGATCAGGAGTGAAACAAGGCTGCCCACTGTCACCATTACTATTTATTATTGTATTAGAAATGTTAGCTTTAGCAATAAGAGAAGAAAAAGAGATAAAAGGAATTAGAGTAGGTAATAAAGAAACCAAATTATCACTCTTTGCAGATGACATGATGGTATACTTAGAGAACCCTAGAGACTCAACTAAAAAACTACTAGAAGCAATTCACAGCTTTAGCAAAGTTGCAGGATTTAAAATAAATCCACATAAATCATCAGCATTTTTATATATTACCAACAAAGTTCAGCAGCAAGAGATACAAAAAGAAATTCCATTCAAAATAATGGATGATAGCATAAAATATTTGGTAATCTATCTGCCAAGAAAATGTCAGAAACTATATGAACTAAACTACAAAACACTTTCCACACAAATAAAATCAGACCTAGTCAATTGGAAAAACATCAAGTGCTCATGGGTAGGCCGAGGAAATATAATAAAAATGACAATACTACCCAAACTAATTTACTTATTTAGTGCCATACCAATCAAACTCCCAAGAAATTATTTTACAGATCTAGAAAAAGTAGTAGCAAAGTTCATTTGGAAGAACAAAAGGTCAAGAATTTCAAGGGAATTAATGAAAAAAAAAGACAGATGATGGTGCCCTTCCTGTACCAGATGTAAAACTATACTATAAAGCAGCAGTCATCAAATCCATTTGGTACTGGCTGAGAAATAGAGTAGTCGATCAGTGGCATAGGATAGGATATCAGGACAAGCTAGGCAATAACTTTAGCAATTTAGTGTTTGATAAACCCAAAGACCCCAGCTTGTGGGATAAGTACTCAGTATTTGGCAAAAACTGCTGGGAAAATTGGAAATTAGTATGGAAGAAATTAGGGCTGGACCCACACCTAACACCTCATACCAAGATACAATCTAAATGCATTCATGATCTAGATATAAAGAGTGATATTGTAATCAAATTAGAGGAACATAGGATAGTTTACCTCTCAGACTTGTGTAGATGAGATAAATTTATGTCCAAAGAAGATCTGGAACTCTTAATTGAACACCAGATAGATAATTTTGATTATATTAAATTAAAAAGTTTCTGTATAAACAAAACTAATGCAGACAAGATTCGGAGGGAAGCATCAAATTGGGAAATCATCTTTACATTTAAGGGTTCTGATAAAAGTTTCATCTCTAAGATATATAGAGAATTGTCTCATATTTATAAGAATTCAAGCCATTGTCCAATTGATAAATGGTCAAAGGATATGAACAGACAATTTTCAGATGATGAAATTAAAACTATTTATAATCATATGAAAAGTTGCTCCAAATCACTATTGATCAGAGAAATGCAAATTAAGACAACTCTGAGGTACTATTACACCCCTGTCAGGTTGGCTAAAATGACAGGAAATGATAATGACGAATGTTGGAGGGGATGTGGGAAAGCTGGGACACTGATGCATTGTTGGTGGAACTGTGAACGGATCCAGCCACTCTGGAGAGCAATTTGGAATTATGCTCAAAAAGTTATCAAACTGTGCATACCCTTTGACTCAGCAGTGTTTCTACTGGGCTCATATCCCAAAGAAATCATAAAAGAAGGAAAGGGCCCCACATGTGCAAGAATGTTTGTGGCAGCCCTTTTTGTAGTGGCTAGAAGCTGGAAATTGAATGGATGCCCATCAATTGGAGAGTGGCTGAATAAATTATGGTATATGAATGTTATGGAATATTATTGCTCTGTAAGAAACCACCATCAGGACGATTTCAGAGAGGCCTGGAGAGACTTGCATGAACTGATGATGAGTGAAACGAGCAGAACCAGGAGATCATTATACACAGCAACAATATTACATGATGATCAATTCTGATGGACATGGCTCTCTTTAACAATGAAATGCTTCAAACCAGTTCCAATTGTTCAGTGAAGAAAGCCATATACACGCAGAGAGAGGGATATGAAGTGTGGACCACAAGAAATCATTTTCATGCTCTCGATGTTTTCTTGCATTGTGTTTCTTTTATCTGATTGTTCTTTCTTGTAGACATGATTTCTCCTGCACAAAAATGATGTGTGGAAATAAGTATACATATATTCGATTTGTCAAGTATTTTAACATAATTAACATGTAGTGGATTTCCTGCCATCTAGGGGAGGGGTGGGGAGTAGGGGGGAAAATTTGTAACAGAAAGCTAGGTAAGGGTTAATGTTGGAGAATTAACCATACATATGTTTTGCAAATAAAAACTATTAAAAATATTTAAAAAATAAAAAAATACATACTTGTTCTCTGACCCTCATACCATACCATACCTCATTCCATGCTCACTTCATCATATTTTCTATAGAATTATCCACTCTATTGCCTGAAATTCTACTACAAATCCACTTCTTTGGGTTAAAGCATGATTAAAACCAAACTTCTTTTTTTAAAAATTCAGGTCTTGGAATACTTAACACATTAGGCTATTCTAATAAGGGAATGCAGAGTGGCAGGGCTAAAAAGGACCCCAAGATTGCTCATTTTACAAAAGTAAAAACTGAGTCCCAAGGAAAAATGAGTTGCCCAAAATCAGTAGTAAGTTTTTGAGTTTTTTACTTACTTATAATTTAATGTGAACTCCTTAAAGGAAATGGAAAAAAATTAATCATTGAACAAACATTTATTAGATATCTACCATGTTCTGGGCATGGGGAAAAGGTGCCCTTTGTTCCAGAACAGCAAGCTCAGGGCAGGGCACTGATGTAATAACAATGGAGGACTATGAGAGGTAGTTATAGAACATAGAGCACTGGGATGTGAGTGCTGTAATACTGAATAGCGTGCCACAATAGGAATAGCAACAGAAGAGGATGAAGGGGGGAAGTAAGAGAGCATCAAAGTCTTATTTTGAGGGATTTAAAATTTGGACCTAATTATAGTCCTTCTCCCAGACCAACCACATCCCCTTTAAATTAAGTTCCATTAGCAACAGGATAGGAAGGGGACAATTAATATCAGGGAGGGATGATTGTGGTCTGGGAAGAAATAATAGGAATTAAAGACAATAAGTTTCCTAGGAGATCATCTGCTCAAGTTCCAGTTTCTTAGTCAGTCAATAAACATTTATTAAGCATCTGCTCTATGCCAGGCACTTTGCTAAGAGCTAGGGATACAAATATGAAAAAGAAAAATAATCCTTGCTCTCCAAGCATTTGTAATCTAGAAGTTTAAAAGATGGGAGACATAGGAAGAAGATATACTAGCAAGGCCATGACAGAAAAATCCAAAGATATGTTATTATTGTTGTTGTTGTTCATCCTTTTCCAAAAGAAACCACTGAAATCATAAAGTAATGTCCTGACTTGCCCATGAATAGGATTTAGGTGAGGCACAGTTGCAAAGCTGTCAGCCTTATTCTCTCTTCCAAAGATGATTGGTGATGGCTCAGGATGCGGGATCTTAGTGTCCTGAATGTCTGACTAAATTTTAAGAGCTCCACAGCATCTGCTTCAGCTGCCTTCATGACCACTGGAGGAAATTGTCCTCATCTGCCCTTGCATCAGGGAAAGTTTCCATATGCTTCTCCTAACTTACCAAGGGGTTTGAGGCCCTAAGATTATCCTCAACATGGTTTAATTCATCTGTCAGGAGGTTTATCAAGTTGCTCATGCTGCAGCTTCTTGGAACCACAGGTAAAAGTTAAGCGTTAAATGGATATCCAAAGTGGATGAACAGCACTCAAAGGGCTCAGCAAGTCTTCATGCCAGAGGGGCTAATCCACCCTGAACACTATCATAAACTCCAGTTCATGTAGCTAGGTGGGAAATGAAGAGATGGTTGCTCTTGCTATCTTCCTTAGATAGAAATTCTGAGAGAGGAGCTCTCTTCTCTGCACTTCATTCAAAGGGGTTCCAGAAGCAAAGAGTATTATTAAAGTATGAGTACCAAAGCTAATGTCATCTTGCAGGATGATCTTTTTTTAAATAATAGTTTTTTGTTTTTTTCAAATACATGCAAAGATAGTTTTCAACATTTGCCTTTGCAAAATCTTTCTCCTCCCTCCTCCCCTAGACAGCAAGCAATCCAATAAAGGTTAAATATGTGCATTTCTTCTAAACATATTTCCACATTCATCCTGCTTGCAGGATGATCTTGGGACTTGATGGAGAAGTAAAAAGGAGTGCAAATGAGTAGTAAATGATCATTCAATCATAGACTTAGAGTTAGATGGTCCATCAACTTTGATGAACCATCAGGTTTAATGCATTCATTTTGCAGATGAGGAAACTGAGTTACAAAAATGTTAAATAATTTGTCAGGTTTTTATTAACATTTGAGCTCACATCTTCTTCACCCTAAAGCCTAATGTCTAAGATAAACAAACAGGGCTCAGAGAAGGAAAAATACTTACCCATTCACACAGCTACTAAATAACAGAATGAGGGTTTGAGCCCAGCTCCTCTAACTCTGAATAAAGTGCTCTTCCTGCCTTAGTCCTGGGAATTCATGGAAAGGAAGCTCTGTTAGAATTTGATTTCTAAGGAAATATTCACAAAGATCTCTTTGCAAAGAGATCGTCCATGTGACCCCAATATGTCAGAGAAGAGAGGGGCTTTGGCTTCAGATCTGAAAGGTGCAGCTTACTTTTGATTGACAGCACTTGGCACCAGAGTCCCCCAGATCCCTGGGAATGATGCCGTTTCATGGATGAGAGCCTCAGACATCTGTATCTGTCGAGCGACAAATCCAGATTCACACTCCCTGTCTGGTTAGAGATGCATGGAGCATGATTAGGCAGGAAAACCTGTCTGGTCTTGGAGGTTCTATTTAGCTGAAAGGTGTGAGATAAATGGAAATCGGTAAGCATCCATTCTGAGAAGTTATTTTGTGACATGTTGTGAAAGCTTCAAGCAGAGAGATCCAGAAGAGGACATGATTGAGGACACCCTTACACGATGTGATGTGAGAGGGGTGAATCTGGAAGCCCTTACATAAATACAAAAGTACACACACACACACACACACACACACACATCTGTTACTTGCTCCAAATATCCCCATTTTAAATAATTTTTTTAGGTCTTCAAGACACTTTGGTCCATCAGCATGTCAGGGAAATCACAAAAGAAAAAAATCATAAGATTAAGATCTAGAGGGGAACTTTAAAACCCTCTACTCTAACCTACCCACTTTACAAAGAGGAAATCAAAATCCAGAATGGAGAAGCAGCTTGCCCATTTTCTCCTGGATTATAGGATTTTAAACCAAATCTTCTAGTGTCTAAACTATGTTCTTTCCAATAAATCATGCTGTCCCTTATACCTTAAGCCATGAGTCACTTAATTCATGATTGTTGATTTGATATCTTCTAGAAGATTAATTGTCATTCAGCAAAGAACAAGATGGGTGGGAGACACTAAGGTCAAAACCAATCTGTCAGTTTTGCTTAGAGCTAACCCAGGTGCACCCATAACCCAAACTACCACAACAGGCTTTCATCCTTGTCCCTCTCTATTACTGATTATACCCCCTCCCCACACACATACCACTTATTATTTTCACTGCTGACCTTAATTAGTTCTCCTGCTTCCCTCCCTCCAATGTGTCCAATATAAATACCTCCTAGACAGTATAAAGCAGCTAGGTGGTGCAGTTGATAACTACCAGGCTTGGAGTCAGGAAGACTCTTTTTTTTTCTTTCTTAATATGTCCTGTATTTTTAATTTGTGTTTAAAATAGTCAAAATGACATAGTTGCTCAGTCATTTTTAAAACAGGACTGCTATTATGTACACAACGTTCTCTTATTTCTGTTCACTCTTCATCTTTTCATTTTAAGTGTATCTATAACTTTCTAAGATCAATGAGCTTATCATTCCTTATAGAATATTTAGTATTTCATTACAATCATATAGCACAACTTGTTCAACCATTCTACAATTGATGGGAATCCCTGCAATTTCCAGTTCTTTGTTACCACAAAGAAGGTTTCTATGAAGACCTCATTCACTATTTGTGAATTTCCTTCCATCTTATTTTTATTTACTATTTTCCTTCTCAGACTCTCTTTTTTTTACCTTACCCTTATAATCTTATCTTCTCCCCTTACCTTCCTATTTTTTATTTTACCCACCATTTAGGAGTCTCTACCTTATTTTCTCCTCCCACCTTCCTAAATCTGAATCTATACATTGTCCTGAAAGTTCCTCTACCTTGGACCCCAGTTTTCTCATCTCTCATTTTCATGAATTCAGACACTTCACAGCTGTATGACCCTGGATAAGTCATTTAACCCCCTTTGCCAATTTAGCCATCTGTAAAAATGAAAGAGAAGAAAATGGCAAGTCACTTCATTATCTCTGCCAAGAAAACTCCAAATGGGGTCATGAAGTATCAGGCATGACTGAAAAATGGCTAATCAACATTTTGCAAGAGCAAAATTGTTTTGTTTCCTCTATAGGATATAGCCCAGAAAGATGCACATAATAGGCAGGCACTCAACAAATCATATTACTTGATTCATTTCTGTTTGAAGTTCCTATTTTATAGGTTTTAAGTGTATGTCCATTTCAGACTGGGAGGTCCCCTGAAAGCAACTCAATACATCTTAGTTCATATAACTCTTCTCCTTTTATCCCAAGGAAACCTCATTCTTGGTCAGTCCAAAGAACTAGACCCAATTATGAATGAAAAGTTGTGCCAAACTTTGTGTAGGAGGGATGGATATCTCAGATGACCCCTTAGGCTCTGCAATAGCACTCCCATCTTTTCCTTTTGATAATAGATGCTCATTTCATTAAATAACTAGCCAGGATGGGTCTATGTGGAAGATCCTCTCAACTATGCCTGAGTTCATGCCATTCACTCTGCAAAGATGAACTGCTTCACATAGCTAGGTTAAAAAGAAACTCTCACCAACCTATGTTCAGATATAGGGATAATAGGATATGAAGAATGGCTGATGATTATTAAAATAAGAAAATCTGTATGGTTCACCATCCCCAGACCACATATCTTGCTCTCTGTCAACCAATCTAAGACAATAGTCTATAAGGCTCTGATTTGTTTAATTATATATTTTATTAAATATAGTTGCAACCTCCAGCTCAAAGCTCATTTTCATAATAATCTCATTGGTGGAAACTGATTTGTCAATCAGTTTGTGTGAAAAGTATAGTTATCAAGTGCTTGAGAATGATCCTGGGTCTTCTGGTTTCCAGCTTCAAAAAAGAAGGACAATTCCAGAAGAAAGAATATGGAAAGAAGTTAAGATGTAGAGGAGCTGGTGTCTTAATTATGTCCCTATAACCAGCTTATTGCAATGAAGATTTTGGGGGATCTCCCCATTGAGTGAGATCTGGAATACTCTTTCTTGGTTAAGTTTAGTTAACAATAGGAGAGTTCATCTACTTTGTGTAGGAGAGCTTCTGGAAAAGTCTCACCCATGTATATTCTCTGATTTATATTTGCTTTTGGCTTGGGTAGATAGATTTATTTACTATTCTGTGTTCATTATAGAAATGGCATTAGATAGGAAATGAGTCAAACCTTGGTATAGAGCTTGAGGAACTACTTCCCTTTTAAGGGATAACAGTCAGGAGTTCAGCTGAATGTAAAATTATTTCTCCTTGACTAACAATATATAGGGAGCTACATGTATATAATTCTATCCTGGTACCCTTTTTGTGAGAAGAACATAGTGGCCAACCTCTGGCCCCAACTTCCCCCTTTTCCTCCTGGTAAGAATCAGTCACCCTGGAAGAAGGGTAGGTGGAAGAAAATCCTGGAAATATCCATTCATGCTTCCCTGGGAACCATATCTAATAGACTCATAACCTACATGGGCAAAAAACAATATACACACCCCTTGCACAGTATATTGTCAATGGTACCCCTTTTATGGAACATTTCATCCAATCTTTTCTCAAGTCAAAAGTTTTTTCCCATGGATCCTTCCCAGATTTCCAGAGATGATGAAAGATTAAAGAAAGATTTTTCATATCTAGGACTTCAGAATTTAAATAGCAAAAGGTTTCTGGGGAGAAAGCTCCATTGGCCATTGGCCATTTCTTCTCTGCTCACCACTACTTCTCTGTGTTCCAGAGTAGTTGACAAACCCTGGCCTTTTGTGATATATCACAGCAACATTATTGCCCAAAGTTCCAGGAAGCAATTTGCTTTTCTACTACAGATCTGAATTTTTGTTATCTCATGTACGCTGCTTCTGATTCACAGATGGAGGTCAAAAATACAAGGTTAGCAAAGAGACTTAGTCTTTTGGCACTGTCCATTGCCCTGCTTCTTATATCTAAATGGAATGGCAGGCCAGAAATCCTTGTCAGAGCAAAAGAAGGAGAAAAAACATACACATATAGATACACAAAGGCTAAATAGACTTTTTTTTGACATTTGTGTTCCTGTACACAAAATTTTACATATTCCCTAGCCTCTTGTGGTGGCTTCATACCTGCCTTAACAGTTTACTTTGGTTGTCCTGTTGTTAACATTCCAGCTATTCCATTTTCCTGGCTCCTAGAAAGATATAATGTATTATCACATAAGATTCTGAGATATTTAGTTATGTATTTTATTAAATATAGGTATAACCCCCAGCTCAAAGATCATTTTCATAATAATCTTTTCATTGGTAGAAATTGATTATTCCATTTTCCATGTCTGTATGAAGATATATTTAATGAGAATGTGAGATTAAAGGATGATCCTGGGTCTTCTGGCTTCCAGTTTCAAGAAAAAAAAGATGAACATTTCCAGATTCTCCTCAGGGAGAAGTCCCTCTAAGGAAAGAAAGACTCTGGGAAAGAGAAAACATGTAAAGGAGTTGGCATCTTGATTATGTTCCTATCCTCAGCTTATTGCAGTAGAAACTTTGGGGAATTTCCCCTCTGAGTGAGATCTGGAACACTCTTTCTTGTCTGAGTTTAAGTTAATAGTGGAAAAAATCATACACTTTGTGTGTTGTCTAGAAAAGTCTCATCTGGGCATGCATTGCTACATACATTCTGAACACTTACTCTGTGTAAGGCATTGTACTGGGAGCATAAAAAGATGAATAAAATTTAGTCGGTACCCTCAAAGAACTTATTCATAAGTTATAAAGGCTTCTCATGATTAAGAGGAAAAGATGATAGTGAAACATAATGAAAATAGGAGTTTATAGGAAGTTATCTTTGTTCTCCCATGAACTCTATTTGGGACCTTGGATAGGGGATTTCTATTTCTGGGTCTCAATTTTCTTAAGTATAAAATGAAAGGATAGGACTAGATAACCTCTGATATCCATTCTAGCTCCCAAATTCTATGAGATTCTAAATTACCAAATTCAAAGAAGAAGGAAGATAAAAAGGGAAAGGAGGGAAGGCAGAATGGAAGGAAGGAAAGTAGGGTAGGAAAGAAGAGGAAAGAGGGGAAATAATAAGAAGGGAAGAAGAAAACAAAATAGATGAATGAAGACAACAAACAAGAAAAAAGAGGAAGAAGGTAAGAAGGAAGAAAAACCAATTAATTACCTAAAGAAGAATAGAATATAATAGACTAGAACAGTAGAACTTAGTACTATACAGCTTAATTTCCTCATTTTACAGATGAGAAAACTGAGGTTCATAGAGAGTAAGTGACTTGCTCAAGCTCACACTGTGGTAGAGCTGAGATAAGAACAAAAGGTTCTGAGACTCAAAGTTCAGGAAACTACAAAGAACTCAGATAACCTCTCCACTTAAGACAAAATAAACACTTTCCAAAATGAAAGCAAAAATAGATGAAAAAAGAAAATGACAGGGATTGAATAAGATGGATAGAGAAAAGGGGATCAGACACAGATGCAGCATCTCTTCTGGCATTTTGTGTGTAAAAATGTACCAGGAATGCTGGAACCTTATCAAGTATGAGTGGGGGTAGGACAGAAAAGGAGAGGAGGTACTTCATAACTGGCTAAGCAGGAAGCCAGAGAGCCTGACCAGGAGCTAATGGGCTTGCTTCCTGACCAAGGAGTCTGGGCTATAGGTCCCAGGCACTTTAAGGGAACTTGGTTTCTCTTTTCTCTGCAGAGTGAGTATTTGTGGTTCTTTCTGGATTCATTAAGTGCTTCTGCCACTGCCCAGCAATGCCCCTCAAATTACCTCTCACTTAAGCACTGTCATTACTAATAGGGGTTTCTGCTGCCCTGAAATTTATCACCACCCCCAGTCTCAATACACAAACACTCATGGGCATACATCTACCTCTACATTCTCTCATAGTGGAGGGGAGTCTCTCCTTTGTCTCCTCCTCCTTCCACTCTGGTTTCCCTCTTCTCTCACTATTTGCCTCCCATTTACTTCTTTCTATCTCCTCCTGACACCTCCCTCCTCCATTCCTTACCACCATTTGACAATGCTTTAAACTCTCCTCTTCCTTCTCCATCCTTTCCTGTACTACCCCTTCCTCTTCCTATTTATTTGCTCTTTGCTTCTTTGCTTCTCTTTCCCATCCTACTTTCTGTTCTTTTCCCCAACACTATGCCAGATGCATCTCTTACTCAATCTCTTCTCCCCTCCCAAACTCCTCAATCTCTTCAATTGAACTGCCCACTCTTTTCCCTCATGTCCATACTGTTACTTCTTCTCTCTTTGCACCCACCTCACTGGCTATTTCCTTCACCTTTCCTTTGTCTGCCTCCCATCTAACTCTCAAAAGATTCATTTATTTTCTTCACCCCTCAGGAACTATCTCATTGATTCCCTCCCAGTTCTCACCTGAAAACTGGACTCCATATCTGGGGCTGCCCTGGTCTTTGATAGGCTAGCTTGGACCTTATATTGACAGTTTCCACAGCACTTTCTGCTCATCTTCATGTTGCCATGTTTTTATCCCACTCCCATTGTCCCAGTTTTCCCATTTCACTTTACATATTATGTTCTCCCATTAAAATGTAAGCTCCTGAGAAGAGAAACTACTTTGCTTACTTATATTTACAACTCAACAATGCCTCACACATACTATGTGCTTAAAAATTTTTATCTATCTACACAGATATCTATCATCTAAGTTTTCATTTTCGTCCTTATGTTAATCCCTCTTCTTTTCCTATTTCTCCTATACTCCTTTTTCCCCCCTCTTCCCCTCTCTGTATTTGCCTCTTGTACCTACCTATCTGTATTCTCCACTTGTCTTTAATCTACTCCCTTTTCTCCTCTTTCTTATCCTCTGCTTATGTTATTTCTTCTTTCATCTTCTTTGCTTGCCTCCTATTAGTTACCTTCTCTCCCTTCTTATCCTTCTGCCTCCTCCCTATCTCATAGCCTTCAGTGTAGCTGCCTATCTAATTTACAAATTGGGAATTAGTAGTTCCCTCTCACCCTGCCCAGGGCTGCTAACTTTGGTGGTTGATTAGCAGAATGAGTACGATGTCCAATTCCCTTTTCTGGAGAGATGTAAAGTTCTCAAAAAAAAAAAAAAAGATTCTGAGTAAGATGACCTAGAATCAGATTCTGGCTCTATCAATAACTACGTGACTTGTCAAAAAGTGACAAGTCACTTGAACTTTCCTATGCTTTACTTGCTTGATTTATAATTGACTACACTCATAATTTCCTGGTTCCCTTCTCTCCTTCCCTCATCCTTCTTTCCTTATCTCTTTCTTTCCTTCCTTCCTTTCCTCCTTCTCTTCCTTTCTTCCTTGTCTTCTTTCTTTTTTCCTTCCCTCCATCCTTCCTTCTGTTTCTCCTTTCTTCTTTCTCTCCTTCCCTTCCTTCCTTCTCTCCTTTCCTTCCTCCTATCCTTCCCTCCCTTTCTTCTCTCCTTCCCTTCCTTCCATCTTTCCTTTCTCTCCCTCCTTTTTCCCCCTCTTTCTTTCCTTCCCACACACCTTCCTTCCTTCCCTCCAACCTTTCTTCCTTACAAACTTTTCTCCTTCCCTCCTTCTTTCCTTCCATCTTCCATTCTTCTATTCTTCCCTTCTCTCCTTCTCCCCTTCTTTCCTTGCTTTCTTCCTGCCTTTTCACTTATCCCTCCTTTCTTCCTGTTCTCCTTCTCCCCATTTGTTTCTGTTCTGGCCAGAAAGTCTGAGAGCCTTCCCCTCTCAAACTAATTCTTTTATAAAGGCAATCTAGGTCATCATTTGCCCCAATTTTTTCTTAGCCTTTAATTACTCAGTGGGCATTGCATGAAACAAACTGAGACCTGGAAAAGACTTTAGCTTAAAAGGCCCAAGGTATCAACTGCATCCTGGGCCATCACCAATCATTTTGATTTATACCTTATTTTTTTCCATTTATTAAAGCTTTTTATTTGCAAAACATATGTATGGGTAATTTTTCAACATTGACTCTTGCAAAGCTCTCTGTTACAAATTTCCCCCCTGGCCCCCACCCCTCCCCTACATGGCAGGAAGTCTACTACATGTTTATTATGTTAAAATACTTGACAAATCGAATATATGTATACACATTTCCACACTTATCACTGTTATGAAGAAAAATCAGATCTACAAGAAAAAAAAATCTGAGAAGGGAAACATAATGTAAGCAAACATCAATAGAGAGCATGAAAATGTTATGTTGTGGTCCACATTTCACAACCCTCTCTCTGGGTGTAGATGGCTTTCTTCACTGAACAATTGGAACTGGTTTGAAGCATTTCATTGTTGAAGAGAGCCATGTCCATCAGAATTGATCATCATATATCATTCTTGTTGCTGTGTATAATGATTTACTGGCTCTGCTCACTTCACTCAGCATCAGTTCATGCAAGTCTCTCCAGGCCTCTTTGAAATCATCCTGCTGGTTGTTTCTTACAGAAAAATAATATTCTATGACATTCATATACCATAATTTATTCAGCCATTCTCCAATTGATGGGCATCCATTCAGTTTCCAGTTTCTAGTCATTACAAAGAGGGCTGCCACAAACATTTTTTGTGGTCCCTTTCCTTCCTTTAAGATCTCTTTGGATATAGGCCCAGTAGAAACACTGCTGGATCAAAGAGTATGCACAGTTTGATAACTTTTTGAGCATAGTTCCAAATTGCTCTACAGAATGGTTGGATGCATTCACAGTTCCACCAACAATGTATCAGTGTTGCAATTTTCCCACATCCCCTCCAACATTAGTCATTATCTTTTCCTGTCATCTTAGCCAATCTAAGTGTGTAGTGTGTATCTCAGAGTTTTGACCTATATCTTCCCACTAGACCCTGATGACTCTGGAAAAAAAGAGTGAGACTCATGATGTTAAACAGTTCTGTCTCACCTAAATTCAATTCACTTGATGTCATTGGTCCTCTTAGAGAACAAAGGATGAACAGCAGCAATCCTTCCTCCCTCCCTTCCTTTCTCACCTTAGTTCCTCCTTTGTTTCTTCTCTACTTCTCTTTTCCTTCCTTCCCTCTCTTCTTCCTTCCTTTCCTCTTTCATTCCTTCCTTCTTTCCTTCCATGGAGGGATGCAAGAGGGAAAAAATACTTGGTAATTGAAAGAAAGATTTATTTTAAAAGAAAGAAATTAGACTAAATGATCTCTAAGTTCTAGCTCTGAGATGAGTATGAACAGAATCTCCCTAAATAATTTGTTGTTGTTCAGTCATATTTGATTCTCTATAACTCCATTTGGAGTTTTCTTGGCAAAGACACCAGATTTTGGATGTAGTACTCTGCCTAGCTGCACCCCCCCCAAAAAAATTAGAATCATTTATCTAGAGCAAGAATCAAAAAGCACCTATGCTGTGCCAGACACTGTCTCAAGCACTGGAGATACAAAGAAAGATAAACAATAATCCCTGTCCTCACTGATGATGAAACTGAGAGCCAAGAAGGCTAAGTGATTTGTCCAAAGTCATACAGGGACAGAATTTTGAGTGAAATCCCCTACCTTCTGAGACACTGCTCTTTGCCCTGCATGAACTAGCTGCATCCTCTGAATTGCTTTTTGTATCACATTTGCCATTGACATCTTGTGCAGACCCTTTGCCTTGTTCTGAACCAGTAGGTTAAAACAACAGCAACAGAAACAACAATAAATAATGTAATTGTTTGAAGAGCATTTCTCTGTTTGTAGAGCCTAGAGCTATTTATTAGAAGAGTAGTGGTTTGACTTGACAGGTTTGTAGAGCCTGGTGCTGTTCACAACTAGGTCCTGAAGCAATTTAACGAAGCCACTTCTCTGTTCTCATAACCAAATGCTATCTTGTAAACCTGTCATCATTTACAGAGCCTGGTGTCTGTGAGGTGTTTTGCCTCATCAATGTTATGGTAAGATTTTCTTCACACAAACTCTTCCCCTTCATATTATTATCATATCTGTTTTTCCCTAAATATCCTCACCATACATAGACATACATCCTGTCCCCAACTATAAACTATTGTCTAACCATAGGTTTCTTTTTTCCTTCTTATTCCCTCTTCCTATGCTTGCTCCATGACATGTCATTGATTGTTTCTAGGCATACTCACTTATAATTGCAATAAAATGCCCAATAATATTTCTCCAGATCAGAGAGAATCTTTGGTAAGAACATAGTCTATGATGAGAGCTTTCTCTGTGCCACACAGCATTGCTTCTAAAGCAGGGTCCATTGGGGTTTTATTTACTCAGCATTTGCCTTCACTGTGAATTATCTTCAGTGAATGACATGGTGACTCTCCAGGCAGAGACTGTCTGCCGCCAGAAGATTTCATCTCTTAGTAAGCTGATGACTCCAAGCTTGGTTAGTTGACTCCTTTGTAGCTGTTCCTCTTTTTCTCCTTTCAGTAAGAATGAACTCAATTTATAGTGTACAATACTGGATTTCACCAATAGTATTAAGCTTGCCTTACAGTAAAGAAATCCTGGTTCAGGGCTCATCTCTACTATAGTCCATGTGACCAGGACAAATACCTTCACTTCTCAATTCTCTTTAAGACATAAGATATCAAGACTGCCAATTTGCATTTGATGAGAGACTCTTGAATTGAGACAATCAGATCTTGACAAACAGCTAAATAGCCTGAGTCTATCTGGTGTGTTACTTAATAATATTTTTTGTTTATGTGTGTATATGCTTTATTTGATGTATTTTTATACATGTAAAACAATTTTGTATTTTTTTTTTTTTGCTGAGGCAATTGGGGTGAAGTTACTTGCTCAGGGTCACATGTCTAGGAAGTGTTAAGTGTCTAAGACCAGATTTGAATTCAAGTCCTCCTGACTTCAGGGCTGATGCTCTGCACCAAATAGCTGTTCCTGTATATTTGTTTTTAAAATTTTGGGTTCCAGATTCTATCCCTTCCTCTCCAGCCCCTCCATTGAAAAGACATATTTCCATAACATTTCCATAAAGGACAGGTTGGCAAAGAAAATACAGATGCCCCCCCCAAAAAAAAAACCCTCAGGAAAATAAAGTTTAAAAATATGCTTCTTCCTATATTCAGACACAATCAGTTCTTTCTCTGGAAATGAATAGCATTTTTATCATAAGTCCTTCAGAGCAGTCTTGGATCATTGTATTGCTGAGAATAGCAAAATCATTCACTGTTGATCATCCCACAACATCGCTATTACTTTGTATACAGTATACTTCACTTTGAATTCATGGAGGATTTTCTAAGTTTTTCTGAGAGTATCCTGCTCATCATTTCTTAGAGAATAATAATATTCCCTCATAATCACATATCACAATTTATTCAGCCATTTCCTAATTGATGAGCATCTTCTCAATTTCAATTCTTTGCCCTGAGAAGAGAGTTGCTATAAATATTTTAGTAAATATAGGCCCTTTTTCTTTTTTAAAAAAATCTCTTTGGGGATTCATGCCTAGTAGTGGTATTGCTAGGTCAAAGGATATACATGACTTTATAGCTCTTTGGGCCATATAGTTCATATCTTTTAATTATTTGGGATTACTTTTCATAAACATCAATAATATTCTAAATTAGATTGCCTAAATCTGTGTGTCCTCATCCTCTCATAAGACTGGATCCTCCATGAGTTCAGGAAGCATGTCTTCTTCTGTTATCTTCTTTTAATTATTTCCATTTTCACTACCTGTGACTTCCCTAACAATATCTCTTTTCCTGGCCACCCACTCCAGAGAATGTGCTATCTTCCTCATTGGTATGAAAGCTCCATGAGAGCAGGAACTAAGTTATTTCAGCATTTATGTCCTCATTATCTAGCTTATTCCCTGGAACAAAGTAGTTACTTAATAGATACCTTTCTGTCCATTCACTTATTCAATTAATCTCCAGATGCTTAGTATGGGTTTATGCATTTAGGATGTGCTCATATAAGGCTGGTTACTGTGTGAAGAGGAAATTTATTAAACCATCCAGGAATTCTGGCTTCCTGAATCATGAGTTGTAAATTCCACTTGATTCCTGAAAATAATTTTATTTAAGAAAAGTGCTTTCCCTGCTGACTAAGCTCATCACATCATTGGTGTCTCCCTCTTTGGACTTCAAGTCTTCTCTTTGTCTTTGGTCTATCTCTTTCCCAGCTCTGATCCTTAGGCTTGGGAAATTTTTTTTCACATGCCAGCCCTATAAGTCCAAATTCACCCTTACCTACTATTCCTCCTTTTTAGCTCCTCCACACTTCAGAATTACCCCCTCATCCCTGGGATTTCTTCTTCTGCCCTCCCCAGCATGAGCATGGAGCACCAACTTGGGAAATAGTACTGGCAAAACAGTGCCTGAGACTGATTTTCTCTTTACACCTTGGAGGTAGTAAGTGGAACTGGCTGTTGTAATCACAAGCTAAACGATGCACTAATACCCAGATCAATCTTGGTGTGAAATAACTCATTACTCAGACTCCAATTGCAGGGGATGGAATTAAGACAACAACAGTCAAACAAGAATAATCTGAGGGAGCAGGAAACACTCCTGGTTCTGGCAGAGCTGTTGCTCCTCTTCAAGAGGAATGCCATAGGGAAGGAAGAGAGGAAGATCTAGGCATCCCCAGGGGTCTAGACAACTGCCTGACAGTTCTCATAAACATAGAGAGGACCATAATTGATCCTTAGAAGTCAAATAAAATTAGCATTATCTGAGAAGGGGAAACTCTCTAAGCATTGCTCTCAATTTTATGATCCCAGATCTTCTAAAAATCACTGTATCCAGGGGTAGGGTTAGACTTTTGTAGAATAAAAGGGTAGAAAAGAACCACACTAAATGATTTCATCTCTTGTGATCATGTGCTCAGAGTTTCTGTGATGCATGTAGAGAAACAAGCAAAGAAGGGTAGGACATAATGTTCCAGGATAATGGAATCCATGGAGACAAGGATGGTATAAGCGATTTCTTAGAAAGGGCTTCCAGATTTGAAACAGCAAAAAAAAAATCTCACCCCACCTCCAGCCCCTATCCAAATGGGTATGCAGCCACATACTGGGAAAAGAACAGTTTCTCTTCCAAGTCAAAAGGTACATAGGTACAATGATTAAGCAGTCAGAACTTATGGACCTCAGGGAAAATAAGAATACTATCAACACATACTTCCCAGGGTTGTTGTAAGGATCAAATGAAATAAAACTTGTAAAATACTTAGCAGAGTGTTGGGAACACAGTAGGTACTTAATAAATGCTTGGGACAACTAGGTGGCAAAGTAGATAGAATACTGAGCTTGGAATCAGGAAGACTTCTCATCATGAGATCAAGTCTGGCTTCGGGCACTTATTAGCTATGTGACCCTTAAGTCACTTAATCCAGTTTGGCTTGGTTTCCTCATTTGTAAAATGAAACAAAGAAGGAAATGGCAAACCACTACAGTTATCTTTGCCAAGAAGATCCCAAACGGAGTCACAAAGAGTCAAACATGACTGAAAATGACTGAACAACAATTGCTTATTCCCTTCATTTCTCTCTTCCCCAGGTGGCAAGGATCTTTCTTCACTGAGAATGTCTAAACACAAAAGAGACAAGAACCCCCATGACTTTGATTTCTGGTTTAGGGGAGATTGAGGAACTGTATTCAAGGGACCATTTGATCCAAAATAGGAAGCTTCATCTAGAAACAGCATGGAGTAGAGGGAAAAGTGCTCAATGGACAATCAGAGGATTCTTAATCCTAGTTTGGACACTCACTATCTGTGAATTTGAGCAAATTGTTTAACTTGTCTTGCTTTCAATTTCTTAACTTGGAAAATGAGGGGATTGGTCTAGATGGCTTCTATCATCCTTTCCAATCCTAAATAGGTTCCTTGTTATGGCCATTTAGAAGCAAAAGTGGAGTTGTCTTTAAAATTTGAAATGAATTTGAAATTAATTTTTTTTCATCATTTTTTTCCCAGAGAAAGTCTGAATCTCTATACACTGCATGTGGTCTAGTGAAAAATAAAAAAATAAAAATAAAAAATGGACTTTCTATTGAAAGACCTGGGTTCAAATGCACTATCACTCCTTCCCTTTGTGACCTTGGAGAAGTCCCTTAAAACCCTGGTATTTAAAGTTTCTTTGTTTATAAAATGGTTGGACTAAAATTTTCTAAAGTCCTTTCTAGCTCTAAGTTTTGTAGTGAGATGTTTTAAAAATAATATTTGAGAACTCAATTGGAGAATAGCTAAGCAAATATGATACATGAATATAATGGAATATTACTGTGCTGTGAGAAACAATGAAAGTAATGGATATAAAGAAGCTTGAAAACACATGAGCTGATACAAAGAGAAGTAAGCAGAGTTAAGAAAACAATATGTAATATGACTCATTACTCAGACTCCAATTTCAAGGGACAGAATTAAGATAAGAACAAGCAGGAATAATTTGAGGATATAGAAAGCACATCTGGTTCTTGGAGAGCTGACACTTCTTTTCAAGAGATATGCAATAGGTCAGGTTGGGAGATTCACCTAGGCAACTTTAGGAGACTGGAAGGCTAGATAGAAATTTCCATAAAAGTAAAGGGGACTGTGACTGATCCCAGAAGTTAAATGAAATTAGCTTTCTCCTAGAAGGTGATCTTGTCTTCATCTTATCTTAAAATTATTAGTATGGTGACTACAAATGTCAGTGAAAAGAACAACCATGAACAATGGAAGATGTGTGCTGTGAAATTACAAAGAACATGCTTGCCCCTAAATAATAAATATGAGAGAAGAGACTCCCCTTCCTCTCAATTTCTTTTTCTTTTTTATGGTCTTTTGTTTTCTTTATTAAGAAGTTGTGATCTTATACATTGCTATCTCTTTTATCAATTTTTCTGTTTGCTCTTTTTCTCTATTTTCTTTTCCCCTTTTCCTTTTTATCTTTCTTCTTTTTTTTTCTTTTTCTCACTTTCTTTCTCTCTTCCTCCCTTTCTTTTGCTTTCTTTCTTTTTCTTGCTCAGAAACTTCCAAAGTTTAACTTCCAGCCTGTTAAAGATCTTAACTTTAAAAAGCCAAAGTCTTCCACTGCATCTAGGGCCATCTCCAGTCATCCTGATCTATAGCTAACCATTGAACTCAGATGGCACTGCAGGTGGTGACCTTATACAGTCCTCTTCACTTAAATGTCATGGCATCACTCCCCTGATGTCATGGTCATTTTGAGAAGGACAAACAACAACAATCCTTTCCTCTTGCTCAGAAACTTCCAAAGGCTAGAGAAAGCTCAAACTCCTTATCCCAATATTAAAAGCCTTCACAATCCTTCAATTAAACTTACTTTCCTCTCAATTTCTTTGAAGAATGGAGATAAAGTGACTCATGCATTTAGGTTAATGCAAATAATGCCAGATTTTTTTTGATGTAAGGTTTCTGAGTTTAAGCCACTTCTTCTCTTGTCATGTTTCCCTACATTCTACCCCCAATATTACAACTTGATTATTCTATTTTTCCTAGTTCTCATACTCAAGAATATCTCAAATTAGCTTTCTTCTCTATATATCTGGTCAGGGCCAAATTAAGTGAGTTGCTCTTTCTGTTCTTTTTTTTTAAGTGTTCTTCCCATTTCATTTATTTCTATGGTTATACTTTTCCCCCCTCTTCATTTCCCTCCTTGTTCATTCTTCCTACTCCTTCCTTAACTTGTCTGTCCTTGCCTTTTAATATCTCCTGTCCATTTCCAGCTCACAATATTTCATGGATACCAGTGTGATACTGTCTTTCTGCCTATAGGGAAATTATAATTATCTTTAAATATCTATAGAATTGTCATCTGCAAGGGGGATTAGATTTATTCTAATTAGCTCCAAAGAGTAAATTTCTCCAAAGAGTAAAATTCAAATCCATGGGTAGAAATTAAAAGGGCAGAGATTTGGATTCAATAAAAGGGACGACTTATTAATTTAAAAAGTGGAATGCCACACATTGGAGAGTAATGAACTCCCTATCACTGGAAATATTCAAGATGAGGCTGATGACCTTCTACTAAGGATACTTGAGAGGATTTCTCCATGAGGAGACTGAGCTTTATTTTGGCTTGAGATCAAAAAGGAATGATAGGTTACAAAGCTACAGGATAACCTATGCAGCTGATCAGGTCCCCCAGCTGGGACTGTATAAATGGAGCAGAGGGAGCCATAAATATGAATAATGTTTTCAGGGAGTACCTAATCTGATAGTTGGCACATATTCCCAGCCGTCAAAGAGTCAGTACTCAATCTGATGGTAGAGGCCCCACTAAAATCCCCATGTCTTTTTTTTCCCAAAAGAATTGCAATTTAGTATTATCTCCTCCATTTTGAATTTGGGAAATCAGTCATGTACACGATTTTATATTTATTCCTTTTAAATTTTATTTTATTTGATTAATCCCAACATTCAGCCTATGAAGAGCTTTTTGGATCTTAAATTTGTATTCTATATTCTTAACTATACTTCCCAGTTTTGTGTCATGGGCAGATTTGATGAAGCATAATATCTATGCCTTCATCCAAACCACTAATAGAAAATACTAAATAGCATAGAGACTAGCAGAGGGATTAATCTTTTTTAGTTTAGATGCTGCAGGCAAAACTGGGAACAATAGGGGGAAGGTGTAGAAAGATGAACCTTAAACAAAGAAAAGCTCACAAAAGCTAAGGTTGCATGGAATGACCTGCCTTAGGAAATAACAGGATCCTTCTTCCTGGAGATCTTCAATTGAGACTGAATGACAGTTTAGTGGAATTATTGTAAAGTGTATCCTATTTAGACATAAGTTAGACCAGATAGTCTTTAAGGTTCCTTTCAACTCACAAATGCTGTGGTCTCTAAAAAGTGGTCACTAGGCCTCAGTTTTTAAAACTTCAATGATAGGTCTTTGCATGAAGCTTGCATATATCCTCATGGATTGTACACTCTCTTAAAGAAAGATGAATTCTATTTCTTCAAAACAGATTTAAAACATCTGTATTCCCTTATTGCTTATCATAGTGAGAAGCATACTAGATTTGAAATTGCATTTTCAAATCCTGGCTTTGCCATGAGATAGATGTATATCCTTTGGGCAGTTTTGCTCTCTAGGGTTCTGGTTTTTTCTCTAGAAAATTATATAACAAGAGCTGACAACCTTTAAGGAAGCTTGTGACTAAATCTTATAATAGATTTCGTCTTGCATTTTGCTATCATGAGGACTATGGTCCCTCCCACCCAACATACCCATGATATGATATACCTCCTTTTACCACTGAGCCAGTCTAAAGACTCTTTGCCTTAATCTTCCTTCCACAAAATTGTGTCCATATTCCATCCTCAAAACTCTTCTCAAGACTCAAAGAAGCCTTCTACGACTAATCTCAGGCATCCCATTCCACCTTTAGGAAGCTCTAATCATTAGGAAATTTGGTTTGTTTTTCTTGACATTAAACTTAAATTAGACTTTTTGCATCTTCCATCCTTTTATCTTAGTTCTGTTCTATGGAACTAAGCAGAACAGATTTAATCCTTATTTCCATATGATTCTTCAAATAGATGAGAGGCAGAGATCATATCCCCTAAATCTTTTCTTCTACCTCAATTGATCCTCATATGGTGTCAATTCAAGATTCTTAACCATTGCAATTGTCTTCTTATGGATGCTTGTCAAGCTTGATGATTTACCAGTATCCACCTTTAAATAACTGAATGTAATACTAGAGATATGAATTATGCAGAGAAGAGAACAAGATTATCCCCCCCTTAATCCTGAAAACTATTACTTTAATAATAAAGTCTGAGATTTCATTTGATTTCTTGATTGTTATATCCTTCTCTTTATTTTTTATTGAACTTACCCTCCAGTAAAACTCCAAATACTTTTCAGACTGCTCTCCAGCCATGCCTCCTTGTCTGGTACTTGAGAAGTTGATTTTTTGAACCAAAGTATGACTTTGCATTTATTCCTATTAAATGTTATTTGATTAAATTTGATTTAATGTGATATTATTCCTATCAACTTCGTGCCATGTAAAAATCTGTTGCTGGGTTTTATGAATGGTTTTGTCAAGCCTCCTTATTTTATAGATGAAGAAACTAAAGTCCAGAGAAAGGAAATCTAGATGCTTAGTAGAAGTAGAAGTAGAGAATCCAGTCCTCTTAACTTTCAGTCTAGTATTCTTCCAAATATATGTCATGTTGTCTCTCAACCTGGAGATCTGAGATGAAAAAGATGGAAGTAGATGAATGAAAAGGACTAGCAGGATTTTATACATAGTAAGGACAGAAAAATAGGACTTAAAAAAAAGGACTGACCTTTTTTAGAACTACAAGTCTTCTTCAAACCCCTCCTCCCCATGATACATAACCCACCCCATGTCATCTTTAGGAAAAGCTAAATCTGATGTTTTGTAAATGAAGATGCCCTAATAAGAAAAATAATAAGAACCATAACTTTCAATAATTCAGCTTGCAAACAAGAATTATGAAATGCTTTTTATGGAGCAGGCACTGTGGTAGATTTTGCGGATACAATTTCTCTCAGTGATCTTATAACTGATGGAGAAAGGTAATATGTACACATATAATCCCATAATAATAAATTCAAAGTACTTTTAGGAAATGGAGGACCCTTACAAATTAGGGCTTAAGAAAGGCTTTGGATAGAAAGTGGTTATTGAGCTGAGTCTTGAAGAAAGTGAGAGATTTTACAATTGAAAAGCTAGAAAGGAACATACTCCAGTCAGTGCCAAGACATTGAGTTTTGCTAACTCCTACTTTCATTCCTATGGTCAGGGTCAGTCCTGAGCAAAATTATGACATATGTGAGTGTATCTTTAGTCATCTTCAATTCTGTTATTCAGCATTACCCGTTCTTCTTTTTATCACTAATAAAGCAATGGTTTATGGTCCCTCCCCCAACTCTTACCTTCTATCCCCAAACCAGGCAATCTCATTGACATTCTACTACAGACCTCCTGGTAAAAATCCCATTCTTGAAAGGCACCCTTGGCTTTCTCTCTTAGATGGCAAAGATATCAGAAAGTCCAAACCTGACACAAAAGTTTTCCCATCCATCTAGCTCAAAATGTGCCTAAACCTGCTGGGTTTCTCTTTCCTTCCATTTCATTATATCAGATAATGTTCATGTGGCTCTTATGCCTTCCTCTATTCCTGTTGTCATTTTCTGAATGGCCTCCCCAACATAGGGTCCCCTCTAACTGCCTGACTTCTAAATGCTACTGAAATCACTTGTATCTTATCTGATTTTCTTTCCTGATAAAATATAAGCTCCCAAACCCAACGACTATATTTTTTCCTTTTGTGCCCTAGCATCTAGCATTGGGTCTAAAACATTGGCTTAATAAACATTTGTTGATTGTTTATCTATCCATCATTCTCAATTTGTCTTGACTATATTCATGATATATACTTCATCTAGGCCAAATTCTCTTCCAGAACACAAGGTCCCCTCTTGACTCTTGATTCTGCCCTGCCCCATAGATATTTTTATGACTTTTGCTGCCTGATTGAACCTAAGGAGAATGATAATTATTCAAAATACCCCTATAAAGTCACATTTAAGGTTTATAAAGCAATTTTCTTACAACCTGATGAGGTAGGTCATAAGAGATAAATGGGAGTCAGTTAGAGGACCTAGATTCAAATCCAGCTCTACTATCTACTATTGATAGAACCTTGAGCAAATCAATCCCACTTTTTAGGCTTTGATTTTCTCACCTGTAAAATGGAGAACATATAATGTTTCTTTCAGTTCCAAGGCCTATGGTCTTATTAATTGCTCACAGTCACATTGCTAAGAAATATAGAAACAGAAAATGGATCCAGATCTTCTTATTGTAAATGTAGTGCTCTTTTTTCTTATGACCCACCATGACATGCTGTCCCTCTGTCACTAACTCAATCCCATTCCTACTCAGCCTTGTTTACAAATTGGAAAAGATGGGGCAGCTAGTTGGTATAATGGATAGAGCACCAGCCCTAAAGTCAGAAGAACCTGAGTTCAAATCTGGTCTCAGACATTTAATAGTTCCTGGCTGTGTGACCCTGGGCAAGTCACTTAACTCCAATTACCTCACCAAAAAAAAAAAAAAAAGAAAAGAAAAAAGAAAAAAGAAAGACAAATTGGAAAAGATCACATTATAATAATCCCTTCAAAGTCTATAACTGAGAAATAATGATAGCACTTTAAAATTTGCAAAACACTTTACAATTATTATTTCATTTGATCCTCAAAACAATGCTGGGAGATAGGTGATATTATTGGAAGTAGTTACGGGGTTCAATAGATAGAGCATATGGACCTGAATTCAAATCCAACGCTTACTAGCTATGTAAAACTGAGCAAATCACTTAATTTCTGTTTTCCTTAACCCAATAGAGAAGGAAATAGCAAATCAGTCCAATGTCATTGACAAAAAACAAACAAACAAAAAAAATCCTGGACAATATGAGGAGTCAGACCCAAGTGAACAACTGAACATCAAGGCACTATTATTAGCCCCAATAACAGATGAGGAAATTGAGGCAGACAGAAATTACAGGATTTGCCCAGGGACACACAGCTAGTGTCTGAGGCAAGAGAGCAAGATTTGATCTCTAATCTCCAAGTTCAGTGGTCTGTTCATTCTGCTACCTGGCTGCCTCTAGAAAGTCTTAACACTGCTTGTATTTGTATTCCCAGGTCTTGGCAATGTGCCAGGCACAAGGGAAGTGCTTAATAAATACTTGTTGATTAAACTTGAAGTTTCTGTCTTTTTAATAGAGGACTCTATATAAAAAGAAAAGACCCAAAGGGATGGATTTCTAATGTTACCTCTTTAAGTTCTACGACAGACAAGAAGAGATATATTTGGGGGCAGTGGAGTCTTCCTATTTTTTCACATCAAATGAATTAAAGTTGGAAAATGTGAATTTTAATCCCTAGCCTGCTAATAATTATTTATGTGAATCTGGGGAAATCTCTTCTATGCTTGTGTTTCTTCATCTTAGCACAGTGTTTTTGTTTAGTTGCTTGCATTATGTCTGACTCTGTGACCCCGTTTGGCGTTTTCTTGGCAGATTCTTGAGTGGCTTGCTATTTTCTTTTCTTTTCTTTTTTCTTTGCTTTTTTCTGAGGCAATTGGGGTTAAGTGACTTGCCCAGGGTCACACAGCTATGGAGTGTCTGAGGTCAGATTTGAACTCAGGTCCTCCTGACTTCAGGGCTGGTGCTCTATCCACTGCGCCACCTAGCTGTCCCTTGGCTTGCTATTTTCTTGCTAATTTTTCAGATGAGAAAACTGAGGCAGAGTTAAATGACATGCTCAGGGTTACACAGCTAGTAAGTATTTGGGGCTAGATTTGAACTCTGGAAAATGAGTTTTCCTGATTCCAAGCTCAGCAATCTGTCCATTGTGCCACCTAGTTGCTCCTACTCTCACCTAATGACTAAGGATCTATCAATGAACCTCTCCTTACTTAGCTAGGATGGTCCTTACATAATAAACAGTCCATCATAGGAGCTCACTTGAAACCCCTCAACTTGGCAGGAATGGGCAGGGGCTTATTCTTCATTGATATTGCCTTTAAGTAGCAAGGATCACCTCTCTGATATAAAGATACAATAGAAGAGGGTCATAGAATCTTATGTAATGAGGATCATAATATTTGTAGTTTCTCCTTCATTTACTAATGTAAAAGGCATTTATTAAGTGCCTACTGTATGCCAGGTTCTTTGCTAAATTTGGGTAATACAAAGACGAAAATAAAAACTAATCTCTGATCTTAGAGAACTTACAGTCTGTGAGGGAGTGGAATGGAGGGAAGCATACATACACAACATTCATATATGTATGCATGTGTGTGAGTGTATGTTAATGTATGTGTGTATATTGTATAGATATGTTATATATGTATGTGTATTGTGTATATGTATATGTATATATATGTATGTGTGTATATAAATACATACATATACAAAATAAATAGAAAATATATTCAAACCAGATAAAAAGTAGGGGCAGCTAGGTGACAGTGCATAAAGCATGAGCTTGGAATTAGGAAGTCCATCTTAATGAAGTCAAATCTGGTCTCAGACACCAATAGTTGTGTGACCCTGGGCAAGTCCCCAGACCCTTTTTGCCTCGATTTCCTCATCTATAAAATGAGCTAGAGAAGGAAAAGACAAACAACTCCAGACTAAGAAGACCTCAGATGGGCTCAGGAAGAGTCATGATTGACAAGACTGAACAAGAAGAACAGATAGGAAGAAGTTTTCAGGAATGAGCATAAGCATAAGGATCAAAGAAGACTTCTCCTAAGATGTATTGCTTAGAGGAAATATTGGGATTCTGTCAGAGAGAAGTGAAAGGGGGTATATTCCAGGCATGGGGGACCACCTATGCAAAGACCCAGGGGCAGGAGATATCATGTCTTCTATAAGGTAGGCTAGTCTGGCTTCACAGGATTTTTGTGCTGTTAAATATGAATGACTCTTCCCCCACAATCTAAAGTGGGTACCACCTTGATTAAGGCAGAAACTGGAAATGCTGAGAGACATTACCAAATGATAGGGCTTTGTGATCTCTGAGATCAAAGCTTAGTCTCAGTATGGCCTCAGGACCCAAGGGCTGAAGGGATGGGGGGAATGCAGAGCCAGGACAGGACAAGCCCCGGTTCCCGAAGCCCCCTCTTGGAGCTGACTCACTAGCAGCCACGCATGAGTCCCCAGGAGTCAGAGTAGGTCACTCCCCTGCAGGGGGAGGATGAGAGACCAGTGAGCAGCCAAACAACAAATGGTCTCCCTCCAAGCTACCCCCCCTCCAAACCCTCAACCAAAGCCGTGGAAATGGCATTCTAAACAAGGAGAATAACACTGCAGAGGGAAAACAAAGCTGTTCCTTCCACAGAATAAATGTTCTGCATTAAAACAGCCAGGATAGCAATGAATTAAACATCAGGTCTGAATGAAGGGAAAATGCAGTGATTTATAATTGCATCAGGCGAGAGCCAGCCTGAGAGGGAGGAAGCAGCACCATCAGAGACTGGCTGGGTCCCTCCAAAACGCTGTAGAAACTAAAGGGCACAGGGACCACCTGCTATATGAGTGTTTGTGGAGGGGGGAGCTGAAGGGTGGAAGCCAGAATTGAGAGGACTGCTTTAAGTAATCTCTCAGCATGGTGCAGTCGAAAGTCGGATAGAAATCAGGGGACTGAGTTCTAGTTTCATTTTTGCCCTATACCCACTCAGTAGATTTTAAGCACTTTCCCTGGATCTCAGTTTGTCCTCCTGTAAAATGGGCTAAAACCTGTCCTACCTTATCAAGCTGATCAAGTGAGATGATGAAAATGAAACAAATCATAAAAAATCACACAATACACTTTTTAGAAAATTACTATTATTTGTATTAAGAACCCACATGGGATTGTGAATAGACTGTCCTCCAGAATCGGGAATCAAGTCTTGCCTCTGATACAAAGTAGTTGTATGATCCCAGTTAAGGCATTTAATCTCCCTAGTTCCCCAGGCAACAAAGTTGTAAAGATGCTGTTGACCAGCATTGATAAAGGAGGTTTCTTCACTGGAAATCCCTCTCCCTCCCTCCCCTTCCTCCCCACAAAGTATGACTACTAGCCATGGTGCTGAACACATATGCAACTGAAGCAGGGAAGCTGATGATTGTTAGTAATAATCAACATACTGTGTGATATCTGTATTGGAAGTGGGAAGGAAGGGAGAGTGTCTCTCACCCTCATCCTCAGCCATCCTATCCCACAGCTCACTTCATGCTCTCAGCTCACTAAGATGCTTAGGAGGGTCTTTGACTGGATGACAGAATTAGCTCATGATTCACAAAAGCTCCTTTCTTCTCCAGACTAAACAAATATTCCCAGATCTTTTAACTCATCCTCTTGTGACAAGGTTTTCACAGACCTTCAGAATCTAAGAGTTGAAAAGTACTATAGAGTTCATTCATTTATTGAACAAACATTTATTAAACTCCTTCTATATTTTAGGTGCTGAGAACGCAAAGAAAAATAAATAAAAGAAATGATTCTTGTCTTTAAACCAGAAGGAATTTATATTGTACTGGTTTAGGAAGAATACATACACACATACACATATATGTGCACACAACACAAAATAGATAAGTAAATAGGAAATGTGTTGTTGTTATTCACTCATACCCAACTCTTCATGACCCCATTTGGGTTTTTCCTGGCAAAGGTACAACAGTGGTTTCCTATTTCCTTTTCCAATTCAATTTTACAGATGAGGATATTGAGGCAAACAGGGTTGTGACTTGCCTAGGGTCACACAATCAGAAAGTGTCTAAGAAAGGATCTGAACTCATGAAGATTTGAACTCCTGACTCCAAAGCCCAGTGTTCTGTCCACTGTGTCACCTAATTGTGTACATAGTATTTTTATTTATTTATTTTTTTTTTTGCAAAGCAAAACTCTGGTGACAGGGGCAGCATAGGGATCTAGTTGTGCTCCTGTAGAAAGTAATAAAAGCTAATACTTGAAGCAAGGTAAGGGTTCCTAAAGATAAATGTGGGAAGGAAATGAATTCCCTGCATAAAGGACAGCCTGTACAGATGTGGAGATTAAGAATGGAATGTCTTCTATAGAAATCGATAATTAGGGCAGTTTGACTGGAATATTATTAATCAATCAAAAATGCAATATGTATTTATTAAAAACCCACTAAGTGCCAGATACTGTACTAAGGCAATAAATGGATGGAACAATTGATAGAACATTGAGCTTGCAATTAGAAAGACCTGAGTTCAATAATAACTCAGATACTTGCTTAATTCTGTAATCCTGAGCAAATCATTTAACCTCTCTCAACCTTGGTTTCTTCATCTGTAAAATGAGAATAGCAATATCACCTACCTCACAGGGTTGTCATGAAAATCAAATGAGATAATATTTAAAGTGTATTGCAAACCTTAAAGTACTATATGCTTGCTAATTTTTAATTTTATTATTACTGTAATAAAGAAAGTAATCTCTACTTTGTAGTAAGGTGTAATAAACCTAGAAATGTATGCTAGAGACACATTGGGAAGAATCTTAAATGCCATACAGAGGAGTTTTGAATTTTCTCATATAGATGATTGGGAGACACTGGTACTTCTTTAGTAGATATGTGAAATTGTCATATATGCACTTTAGCAATATCAATCTAGCGGCTATATGGAGTATTTATTGGAAAAAGAAAAGATTGGAAAGAGGGAGATTAATTAGGAAGTTATTGTCATAGTTCAGGTAGAGACAATGAGGGTCTAAACTCAGATTAAATGGTAAGAAAAGGAAGGAAGTTAGAGGTAGTATTGTAGAGATTGAATCAATAAGACTTGGCTGTAGAGTATAAGGCAGTTGAGAAAGACCCCAAAGTTGTGAACTAGAAGGATGATGGTATTCACAACAAAAATAGGGACATTTAGGAAGAAGGGAAGGTCATTGGGGAGGAATAGATTCTATTTTGAGCATGTTTAGTTTAAGATGCCTTTGGATAATCCTGCTGGAGGCATTCATTAGGCAAATAGGGATGTGGGGGTAGAGCTCAGAAAGGATCCTAGTCGAAGCTGTAGCTGAAAAGTTGTCCTGACTTTTGCCTTGCCACTGGATTTCAATGGCTCTGGAAGAGAGAGTGAAACTGATTACTTTGTTCAACTCTGCTTCATTTGACTTCAATTCAACAAGTCAAGATATAACCCATCATATTATGATATTATTGGTCCTCTTTGAAAATGAAGGATGAACAGCAACAACAATCTGACCAAGAATCTCCCCTATACCATCCCTAAAGGCAACCATCCAGTATGTATTTGAACACATGCAGTAGGGAAAGCCCATTCTACTTTGTTCAGTCATGTTCTACTCTTTGTGACCTTAGCATATCAATACTATTAATGGGGTTTTCTTGGCAAAGATTTTGGAGTGGTTTCTCCTTCCCTCCCTCACTGGACTGAGGCAAAAAGCGATTAAATAATTTGCCCCGTCACACAGCTATTAATTGTCTGAGACTGGATCTGAGCTCAGATATTCCTAACCCCAGGCCCAGCACTCATCCACTGAGCTTCCTTTGGGCATCTCTAAGTGGCAAAGCATTTCCTCTTACATCAAGCTTAAATCTTTTTATTTCCAGCTATTAAATTATTTCTTGTTCTGCCTTCTGGGGGAGAAGTAGAACATAATCCCCCTCTGACATGGCAGTTCTGCAACTATCTGAATTCAGCTATCATTTCATACTCCCTGACCCTCAAGTATTCCCTTCTCCAGCTTAAGCAAACATCTCTAAATCCTTTAGTTGATCATAGCATGGTGTAGTCTCCAGTTTCCTCAACATCTTGGTTGTCCATCTCTACATGCAGTGGAGTTCATCAGTGAATGAGTTGTGTTCTGCACCACTGGAAGGAAAAATATACATCCAATGGAATTTTTAAGTTTAGATTTTATCTTATGAGCATTGACCAAACATTGGCCCATGGATATCATGGATAACACACATATCAAATCACACATTATTTGTGTTCAAAGATCAAATGTGTGCTAACCCTCCAAGCTTCACATCATTTGCAAATTTGATAAATATGCCATCAATGACTTCATTCAAATTACTGATAAAATGTTGAATAGCATAGGACCAAAGATAACAACATGAGGCATTCTACTAATAACTGACCTCTGAGATTACATCAAAATTGTTAATTGTTATTTCAATATCATGCATCAGCTTCTAAATTTACCTAGAAATTGTTCTTCCTATGCTCAAACAGAAATCATGAATGTTTTACTGAAATCCAAGATTGATATTATCTATAGCATTCTGCTGATTTATCTACTTAGTAAAAAAGGAAAGGAATTTAATCTGTCCTGACCTAATCTTAAAAAATTCATATTGGCCCTTCAGAATCACTTCACTTTCTGAATTCTCACAAACAATTCTTTAAATATGAGGTTTTGTCTAGAATTGAATTCAGATAAACTAGCCCTCCCCAAACTCTACTTTCTTTCCCCTTTTGAAAAGAAGTTTTTTATGTACCTCGGGATAGGGTTCATGTGGGCCTGATGACTATTTTAATGGTGGCTGCTAGGTTCTCTCTCTCACCTCACTAATCTTCAATTTTAGCTCTAGTTCTATTATTGTATTATTTGTCCTATTTTGAATATCTCCTGACTTGTCAGCATCCCTGTTAAAATATGGCTGCTTTGTAAAATGGCCCAGGCATTTTGGAAAGCAATTTTCATTTATGCTAAGAAAATGTCTAAAATACTTATACACTTTGATTGACATATCCCACTGCTAAGCATATAGCTCATGGAGGTCAAAGAGAAAGAGTAAGGCCCAATATACACTAAAACATTAATAACATCAATTTTTGAATTAGCAAAGAACAGAGTGAGCTGTGACTAAATAAATTGTGGTACGAGTATCATGGGATATTTCTACACATTAAGAAATGATAAATATTGGAATTCAAATTTATATAGAGTGAAATAAGCAGAATCAAGAAAGCAATATAGTCAATGATGGGACAAGATAAACAGAATGAACAACAACAACACTATGCTGACTTATGAGTAATTAAATTATAATTATGTAATTATATTCTCTGGCTCAAAGCCTATTTGTATAATACTGTCCTCAATGGTAGAAAATGATTTCTCAATTCTCCATAACTGTGTGAGGGGCAGAGTTGTTGAGAGTTTGAAGGAAAAAAAATCTTGTTTTCTAGCTTCCAATTTTGGGAAAGAAAGCATACAATAGACTCTGGGAAGGACAAACAGTGAGGGGGTGAGGAATAAACATTTATATGGCATTTACTATATGCTAGGCTCTAAACTAAGCATTTTACAAATATTATCTCATTTGATCCTTACAATAATCATGGGAGGTAAGTAAAAATGACTATTGTCATTTTACAATTAAGAAAACTGATTCACATAACTAATTAGTAAGTGTCTGGGACTAGATTTGAATTTAGGACTTCCTGATTTCAGGTATTATTCACGGCACCCCTAACTCGTTCTAAAGAAAAATCTGAGATGTAGAAGGTAGGCCCTATTCCCAGATTATTATATTACAGACTTTGGGGAATTTTCTTGGAGTTGAGATATCTCACTCTCAATAGGAAAGTTCATTCACTCTGTATATAGGCTATTTTTATTGGGATCCCTTCTCTGTGTGGTATCAAATCAGATAAATAGATTTATTTTCTATTTGCTACATTCATTCTTGTAGAATTGGCATTTAGAGAATCATATGAATCTAAGGTTTGCCTTCAAGTCTAGGGACACTCCTTCCCAATTAAGAGGAACTTCTTTCCCATTAAGTGATCAGTCAGTAGAAAATTATTTTCCCTATATTAACAGTCTTTGGGGTGGTAGATATTTATATTTTTGGTGCACTTATCTTTCTTTGAGGACAACAGAGTGACGAGGCTCTGGCCCCAACTTTCTGCCTCCCTTCCTAATAGGAATGAGTCTCCCTTAGAGAAAGGGATGTATGGAGTTCACTAGAGACCTATTCATACTTCTTATTTCTAGATAGACCTATGTGGCCACACAAAATTTACACAGAGAAAACATATTACACACCAACCCTTACATAATGATCAAACTTGTCTATGAAAAAGGGATGAAGAAATGCACATTCTCTTCTTCTTTGCAGTTATGGAGGGATATGACTGAAAAACATTGTATATTCTGTCAGACTCAGTTGATACATTGGTTTTACAGAATTGCTCCATCCTTCTTTTCCTCCCTCTCCATTTTCTATTTGATTTTTTTTGTTACAAGGAAAAGGATATATTCATATGAAAACAATGTAAAAAGAAAATCTATAAGTATTGTTTTTAATATGGCTCTCCCTGGGGCATAGTATGGTAGTCTTAATCTTGGATTTAGCTGACAGGGATGTAGGTCTTACCTCTTATTCTGAACACCAGAATACTTGCCTAAATGTAGGCTAAGACCACAATAATTGGAGAGTTTGTTTGTTAGTTTGTTTTTTGTCAGCTGCTTCCTACTGATTATAATGAACTTAAACCTGCTAGCCAGATGGCTCAATGGAAAAACACCTTGAATTAGGAGTCAGGAAGACCTGAATTCAAAAATCATCTCAGACACATTCTAGCTGTAGGATGCTGGGCAAGTCACTTAAAACCTCTGAATCTATTTCTGCTTGCTCCTCTGCAAAATGAGTATAAAAATAAAAACTACTTCACAGGTTTGTTGGAATGATCAAATTAGATAACATATGTGCAGTGCTCTTTAAATCTTAAAGTTTGCTATCATCATCATCAACAACCACAGCAGCAGCAGCAGCAGCAGTAACATGTAGCATCATCATTACTAAAGATTCTCATATCTTTTTCATAGGAATAGCTGTTAAACCAGACCTTTCCATACCATAATTTTACAGCTGATTTTAAAAGTTAAGCTATTTATCTCTCTTAAATCTTATCTTATTAGATTCATTCAATATTTCCAGTCTTTTGATGTTTTAAAATATAAATTCTATCATTTAACATATTACATATTCTTCCTAGACTTGCATGATTTGAAATTTTGATGTTAGTTATCCAAGTTAGTGATAAAAATGTTGAGTAGAACAGGCTTCCAAGGATAGATCCTTAGGGGCATTGCACTAGAGTCCTCCTTCAGTTCAAGGTTGTGATAAATCAATTAATTATTTCTCTCTTCAGGTGCAGTCTAACATTTAGCCACAAATCTGCCTAACCATTCTATCATCCAGTCTATAATTTTTTTTATCATTTCCACTAGCACAAAATGAAGAACTTTATCAAAGCAAACTTTATCAGATCAAGATACATAGTTTATGGCATTTCCCTCATCTACTTTTTAGCCACCCTGTCAAAAAAGATAATGAGTTTATTTTGACAAGATTTCTTATTAGGCCCTGATGGCTTCTGGTGATCTCTGATTCTCATTGAAAGTTTTCATAAACCCTCTCTTTAATAATCTCAGCTAGATTTTTGCTAGGGATTAACACTTCTATGGTTCCCAGAATTTATTTTCTGTACCCTTTCAGAAATTCAGAATATTTGACCACCATGAGTTTTTTGGCCCCTTTAACGTTCTCTAGAATTCCTCAAAGATTGTTGATAACAATTCTTCCATCCCATCTACAAGTTTTAATCCCTAGATTCAAGGAAATTTAGAGAAACACCATACTATAATGGAAAAACTAGGATTTGGAGAGAGAGGACAAGAGAAAAGTTCTATTTCCTATACTTATTAGTGAATATTACCTGCATCAGTTTCCTCATCTGTAAAATGGGATAATATATTTATCTGACATGGTTGCTTTGAAGATTGAATGAGTCCTATATAAAAATGCTTTGAGAATCTTTAAAGGCTATATAAATGTCATCTATTTAAAGCATCTACAATGTTTTCCTAGTATCTTTTTTTCCTATGTTAGGCTTTAATTCATTTATAATCATGTTTGTTTTATACTTTCTGGTTTGAAAATAAATATTCTCTTTGGTAGAAAAGATGAAAGTAAAATGGAAGTTGAGTAGTTCTACTTCCTCTCTGTTGATTATTAATACTAAATCAATTGCACCAAGCAATGAATTCATCTCAATCAATGATTAATTAAACACCTACTATGTGCCAAATACTGTGCTAAGTGTCTTGTTCTTCCTTTGAACATAACTAAAAATCTCCAAACTCTTTTTAAGGATCTTAAAATTTTTCACAAACCTCTCCCACCCCTGCACACCCACTTATACCCCAACCTGATTTCTTATCCACTCATACATAATCAATAAGGTAAAGTGGCTGAAACATTTATATAGCACCTTACTAAGTTCCAGGTGCTGGGCTAACACACTTTATAAATACCATTTCATTTGTTCCTCCCAATAACCCTGGTAGATAGGTAGATAGGAAAAAATGATTCCCATTTTTTTTCCAGTTGAAACTGAGGCAAACAGTTAAGTGACTTGTTCAGGATTACACAGCTAGTGTCTAAGGCTAGATTTGAACTTGTCTTACTGATTCTAGATCTAACATTCTATCCACTATTCTATCATACACCTTGGGACCTTGCTAACTCAATTAGAGAAGGAAAAGCAGAAGAAGCCATATTATCAAGAATCTTAACAGGGTCACCAGCCCTTCTCCTACTCAAAGATTATTGATGGAGAGTAGATAAAAACCCATATACATAGAACTTTTGTCCTACACATTAAAACTGTTTATCTAAACAAAAAACAGGTGGAAGTGCTTAGAGGCAAAAAAAAATAATGATAAAATAAGGTTTTGGGAAATCTTGTATTGTTCGTGGGTGATTTTTCCTATGTGTCTGTATCTGGGGAAACACTTTAGGCTGTGGTGCAAACTTCCTGAATTATTGGGCATGCAAAAAAATGAAAGTTTTAAGTAATAATGACAAGGCCAATAAAATCATTTGAGCTTCCCCCCCCTCTTTTCTCTTGGGAATACCTGTATCAGAAGTTATGGGAACCAGACATCTTGGGACCCCTTCTCCCATCAACATGTAGTTGTATATCTCTTTTACTAATAGGGTTGCTATGCTTGCCATGCCATCCCTTTTGAGATATTTCTATTAAATCTGTTTGTTGTGAGCCAAGCATATCTTTTCATTTATTTCAGTTGTAAGTCTAAAAGAGCCAAATGCATTTACTCAACATAAAGCTTTCAATGAACCTCCTAATAGGGAAAGAAAGACCTTGCATCTCACATAAACCTTTGCTTTATGCTTTTTTTTGATGAATTTTATCCCATAATATGTATCCCATATTATTATGTATTGTAGTTATCTTTATTTATGTGTTATTACCCTGCTAGACTGTGAGCTCAGGAAAGGTACAAATTTTATCTTATCAAAACCTTGTACGGGGCTGTTCACAGTGGGTGCTTAAAAATGTTTGTTGAATAGTTGAGTCAATTGTAATTATTATATTGTTATCTAGAGAAATAATAGGTCCTAGTATATATGTATAATCTATATCAAATTGCTTGCTTCTCATTAAGAGGAAAGAGGAAGAAGGAAAGGAAAAAAACGTCAAACTCAAATTTAAAAAATTGTTAATTAGAAAAATAAAATAAAATATTTGAAAATTACAAAAAAAGAAACACTAAGTACTAAATTATAAAGATTTTGCTTTTATAAAATAGCCTATCTTCTGTGTTCTATCTTTCCCCACCCTATCTTTTTCATATCATGCAATTTAGGAAGTGTGTGTGTTGTGGTGTGTGTGTGTGTGTGTGTGTGTGTGTGTGTGTGTGTGTGTGTGTTTTGAGGACTGGTTGTAATAGTGAATAAATGCAAAGGGATATCACAGTGGTAAAAACTGGTTTTCTTTGATTCACAATTAAATCTATTCCAACATTGGTTGGGCTGCCTTGAGAAACAGTGCGCTCCCCTCAATGAAGATCTTCAAGCAAAGCCACTGGCCAGGTTTATTGTAGAGGAGATTCTTTGGGATGGGTATCTCTGAGATTCCTCCAAACTCTGAGATGCCATGTTTCTAGTGTTCTGAATCAGTGCAATGACAAATATAATAAATTTGTGATTTCTTTGGTATAGACAAATCCCTCTACCTATGGGAAACTGACACTTTCAAGTCTTAGAAAATGGCTTAGAGAGATCAGCTGATTGGCACAGTGGACAGAGCACTGGCCCTGGAGTCAGGAGACCTAAGATCAAATCCAGCCTCCCACACTTAACAGTAGCTGTATGACCTTGGACAAGTCACTTAACTCCAATTGCCTCATCAAAAAAGAAAGAAAGAAAACTGACTAGAATACTGGGAAGCTAAGTAACTTGCATGGGGTTACCTAGTCCATAAGTGTCATAGGTGGAACTTGAATCTATTATTCCTGGCTCTGAGATCAGCTCTCTCTCTATTAAACAGCAATGTCTCTTTGTTAACATCTGAAATTCGGTTTGTTTATATTCCATGACCTTTGGATTGGTAAGGAGACTTCTGAGGCATTGTTTCAGACCCTGTTCCAAATTCTTTTAATTCATTGTTTCATTTTTCTTTTTGTAATCCTTTTGGGGGCCATTACTATTCAGCCTGACCTGTCTTGCTTCTGGACTCTGATGACTCTGGAGGAGAGAATGAGGCTGATGACTTTGCACAACTCATCCTCACTTAAATCTAATTCACTTTCAAGTCAAGATATCACCCTCCTGTGTTATTCATTGGTCCTCTTCAAGAATGAAGAATAAGCAGTATTCTTCTGTGAGTAGTAGTGGCTGTCTCCCCAAGGGTCAGTTTAGCAATGCTGTTAATTTCTTTTTTTTCCTCCCCCTTCCTCCTTCCCTCATCCTCCTCTTCTTTTTCCCTCTGTCCACATGGGGAGTCATACCCTTTACATGTGAGTGCTCTGTTCAAAGGAATGCAAATTTTGATTGCTTATACTTCACAAGCAATCTTGGGGGTGAGCAGGTAGGGTTTTTTTTTTCTTTGTCTACTTATTTATTCTTTATTTTAAAAATTGAACTATTAACTATTTTGTCTTGTGGAGTTTCCATTTATCATTGCTTGAACTACACCTCTGGAAAACCAGACTAAGATAAAGCCCATTGGAATTCAAATAGAACTACTTGACTTTGCCTTTAAACCAAAATTACTCTGGCTCTCACAGATTGACCAGTAATAGGTTCTAGCCCAAGTCTCACTTACTCACTGTTTGGGTTTTGATGGCTCTGGATGAATGCAAATAGCAATTATTTCTATTCTGGAAGGAACTCTGAGGGTCTTCCCCTCCCAGATTGATTCTTTTGTGAAAACAAACTAGGCCATCTTTTGCTTCAATTCTTATCTAGCCTTTAATCACTGAATGGGTGTTGCCTCAGACAAATTGAAAGCTGGAAAAGATTTTAGCTGAAAAAGGCCAAAGTCTCTCACTCCATCAGAACCACCACCAGTCATCCACTTGACCTATGTCTTGCCACTGGAGTCTGGTGGAGAGAGTGAAGCTAATGACTTTAAGCAGCTCTGGCTCATAAATTCAATTCTCTTGAATGTTAAGACATCACCCTCCTGATGTCATTGCTTTTCTTGGAGAATGAAGAACAAACTATTGTCCCTTGATAGTAATTTGATCTATGTCATGGGATTTGTCACCAAATGATGGCAGGAACCAAAAGTTGGGGTTCAAATAGGTTAGAGAAAATGTAGGGATGCAATAGATACTAGGAAGGGTAAATATGAAATAGAGTGGAAAAACATGAAAAACAAGTTCCTCAGTGGAATTCACAATTATTCAGTAGAAAGGGAGGACCCCATGAAGTTGGGGCAGGCCTCAGCTGCCAGGCTAAATCCTGAAAGGGATTCAGCACCCTAAAAGAGTTAGTTAGTTGTGAGGAGGAGAAATGAGGTTGGAAACCATAGCAGTTAGTGGAGATACCACTTGGCATGGGGAAAGGGCAAAGAACTAAAGGCAGGTAGCAGCAAAGTCATGGGCCATAAGTTGTTTTATAGAGAAAATTTAGTCACAGGGACATGACTGGGATTTCTCATAGAACATGGCAAAGTGAGACTACTCCAGACCTCTACACAGGGAAGATTCTCAGGAGTTTGACATTTCTTGGATTTCAGATTGGACCACCTCCCCCCAAGGGTGGGACCCTGGAGCTAAACTGATCTCTATTAGAACC
This sequence comes from Myrmecobius fasciatus, assembly GCA_023553655.1. Lineage (NCBI taxonomy): Eukaryota > Metazoa > Chordata > Mammalia > Dasyuromorphia > Myrmecobiidae > Myrmecobius > Myrmecobius fasciatus. Next base: position 96,694 of record JAJPUD010006179.1, read on the forward strand.
TTCTGCCTGCTTGCCTTAGGGATTAATTCTTTAGTTTCTCTTGGTCCAAAAAACCATTCCATCAGTAGCTTTTTATAGTTTGAAAGATTTAGAGACCTTATACAAACATTTCTAATAAGATATATTTCTAGTAATAGGCAGATGACTAAGCCAAGTATTCACCTACCCAATTATGGAAAACAATCATTTACCTAATGATTATATATTTTCAGATAGAAATCAGGAAGATTTTATCCTAGCATCTTGCTCATACCCTTTAATGGTCATGGTCAGCTTAAAACTTACTCTGAATATAGAGATGTGCTATAAGAGAAAAAAGCAGGGAAAGGACAAAGAAGCATCCTTAGCTGTTTGACTTCAGGTATGAAGACCACTCAAGAATTCCACTACCTTGCCACACTCAAAAATAGGTGGGAATCATTCCTATAGAAAGTTTCAGGATTTGGGGGATCAAGTTGGAAGGGATGACCTCAAGTAGAGCTCAAAAAGTTATCCTTCAAACTCCTTTCACCCAGATGAACAAACCTCCACCTGAAGTTCTGTGTCATTTCATTGGTCCTCTTTCATACCTGGATTCAGACTCTAGAAATAGTAGTAGTTATAGTTGTAATTTTTTTTTCTCAAATAGCCCAATCCCATATCAGAGGCTTTAGATCTAAAAAGAAAAAAGCTTGCAAATCATTGTGCCTAAAACTATTTTAGGATTGATATGGTGGAAGGCAGTAAACAATGAGACCATGAAGCACTTAATAAGTATTAGATAATTTGCTGAATTAGTTTCGAAATAACCATTTTCAGAGAATTTGCAGTTAACCAGAAAACTTTTAAAAATAGGCTGAAGAGAGGTTTTAAAAATGTGACAAGGACCTTATTTTCTAAATGGATAGCTTGGTAGAAGGCTAGTATAAACTTTCACATAATGAATTAAGGAATGAGCAGCTGTCCTGTTGGGGGAATGTTTAAAGAGATTTCATCTAAACAGCAAGACGGGGCCCAAAGAGGAGATGAGCACAGATGGGATTCTTTCCACATCCTTCAATAATCAGTGAAGTGGGGGAAAGGCTCAGGTCAGACTAGGACCAGTCACAGTCAGGGAGAGAAAGGAATAAAACTATAATATAGTTTTCAAACCTAAATTTCAGATTACACTTGTACTTTCTTGCATGGGAATTTCACATTCCATACCAAGTTCATTTCCTAGGTTTATAACCTTGCTAGTTACTAGAAGGAATGGGATCAAGAATAAAATCCATCTAGATAAAGTCTTCACCATACGTTTCCTTCGGGAACCAGTTTATGTTTTAAAATCATCAGTTTTAAAGAGAATAATTTATCTCAGTACTACAGCCTCAAGAACCCATGAACTCAGTTAATATCTGAGAAGATTCACCTAATATTTTTCTTAAGAAACAGAACAATTCTAAAATTCAGAACAAATGATAACCGAATAATTTTGAGCAAAAACATCACACAAAGTAAGCACATGTCCAGTAGGGCTGATAGAATTTCAAAACATAGCTCGTAATATTTTATAATTGCACAATATACAATTTAGAAAGCAACATAATTAGGAGATATAAATATGTGACTCAGTTTTTGCTTATAATCAAATCAAATACAGATTTAAATTTTTAGTAGTAATACTTCAATGTTTGCACACAAATTTCTAAGACCTTATACCAGAATAAACAGGTTCATAATTTCAGCATGCATTAGTTAATAGTAATTATCTCATACAATTTCAGAATCAAAATTCCAATTTAAATATACAGCCCTATATTTAAGGTGGCAGAAAGCTGCCCTTTCAAGTCCACCTATCCAATTCAACCCTTCTGCAGTTAGGATTGAAGGGAAAGAGGGTGCAGGATGGCTGAGCTAATTAACCATACCTGTTTACCTACACACACACACACACACACACACACACACACAAACACACACACACAAACACACACACACACACACACACACACACACACACACACACACACGAGATTCCATAAGCCTAAGGGAGAAAGGTATGGAAAAATCCCCGAGACGGAACTGTTTCTTTTTGCAGGATTGCAGAAGGCTTTTAGTTACACGCCAAATTTCAGTTCTATAATTCCATATATAATTACTTGTCAATTAGTATTTACTAAGTTTCATAGCAAATGCGTTTCTCTTTTGAGTCAATTAAGGAGAAACATGTCAATTAGTGCCAAATAACTTAATGATTAGTCTCAAAAAACCCAGAATCTGTTAAAATGTTTTAGCATTTCCATAACTTTAATTAACTATTTCTGTAGACCCAAAGTAGCCAGTTCTAGGTTTATAGAAATATGTCAGGTTTTTCTTTTTGATGTGACAGTTAAAAACTCCCTATTTCAAAACTAGGCCTTAAGGCCTAGGAAACTTTCAATGATGAGGGAGAGGCTCAAAAAAAAAACAAAAAAAAAAACAAAAAAAAAAAAACCCATCCACAGTCCTACCTCTGATTTGGCTGAAAGAACTAGATAAAAGCCATTTGCAAAAGTAATTTTCAAGACAATCCAGGTCCACAGAAGGGAATCATACGGGTCAAAGAAATTCTCCAAACTTAGAGAGTCTTTCTCAAGCACCTTGGATGAGAAAGTCCCAATCCCAGTCCGCAAAATCTTGGTCCCACAGTCCCAGCATCCCAGAAAAAAGTGGAGACTGTGCAAAATGAAGCAATTTATCTGAGGGGTTTACCAAATAAATCTGACCAACAGCACCCCCATTCTCTATTGGGTTCAGCATGTGCCCCCCAAAAGAAACTGAGTTTTCCTTGGGACCCTGCTTCTCTGGAGGAGTGAGACTTAAAATGGGGAACCTCTTACTTTTGGAGAAAGGAAAAGGCAATCGGGTTTCAGGCTAGACTCTGAAGGAGGTCTAGCAAATTAGCAATGAGCTTAGCTAGCAATTCTAATAACATATAAAGTGGTAAAAGGGGGGGGCCGTGTTTCTTGGAGACAAATAAGGTGCAAAAAGGTTTTAATTGCTCACAATCCTCGGCTAAATTGTAGACCCTGGGCTGTAACCCATCATTTTCTCCTTTTCTTCCCTTTGGGGAGACTTGTCCTGAAAACTTTATTTTGCTAATTCAGCCACTAAAAATCCTACCAACAATGAATGGTCATTTTGATTTCTTAGAGAAGAATTAGTAATGATAATTTCAGAAAGTTGATATTCAAGCATCAGAAATCACAACTTTATCTAAGAAAAACAGCTACAATTAAATCTGGAATTTCAACTGCATTACCATTCTTCATTTGCTATTTTAATAAAACTCTTAATTTAAATTGGATAATTTTCCATCAAGTGTGAGCACACATCACAGCACATGAGACTGTCCAAGCAGGATCACAGATCTAGAACACTTGGCCAATTTCAGGTCTCTGCTGCTTCATCTATGGGATTATTCCCTGAAAATCCATGTGGAAGAGCAGCACAATTATCACAAGTTTTTTTTATGATGAAAACAACATTTTATTTTATTTATTTTTTCTGATTATACATGTATATTGATTTTTAAATACACATTTCTTTATGAATCATGCTGGGAGAGAAAAATCAGAACAAAAGGGAAAAACCATGAGACAGAAAAAAAAACCCAAGAAAAAAAATAAACATAGCATGTTTTGATTTACATTCAGTCTTTACAATTCTTTTTCTGGATGCAGATGACGTTTTCTATCCAAAGTTTCTTGGAATTGCCCTGAATCACCGAACCACTGAGAAGAACCAAGTCTTTCATAGTTAATCATCATACAATTTTGCTGTTATATGCATACTATGAATTTCTGGTTCTGCTTGTTTCACTAAGCATCAGTTCATATAAATCTTTCTAGGATTTTCTAAAATCAGCTTGTTCATCATTTTTTTATTGAAGTTTTTTGTTTTCAAAATATATGCAAGGATGATTTTTCAACACTGATCCTTGAAAAACCTTGAATTCCAGTTTTTCCACTCCTTCCCTCCACCCCCTCCCCTAGATGGTAAATAATCCAATATTTGTTAAGCCTGGTAAAAAAAAATATATATGTTAAATCCAGTATATACATACATATTTATATAATTGTCTTGCTAGACAAGAAAAATCAGATCATAAAGGAAAAAAATGAGAAAGAAAATGAAATTCAAGCAAACCACAACAAAAAAGAGTGAAAATACTATGTTGTGATCCACACTCAGTTCCTACAGTCCTCTCTCTGGGTGTAGATGGCCCTCTTCATCACAAGATCATTGGAACTGGCCTGAATCATATCATTGTTGAAAAGAGCCATGTCCCTCAGAATTGATAAAAACAGATAAGTTTTTATAAAGGAAAAATAACTTTGGGGGAGTTAAATCATATCTTGACTTTCTAATTGGATATAGTAACTATGGAATTATGATGGTTTTTGTTAAAACAAAGACTTCATCTAAGAATTAAGCCAGAGGCCTCCACTTGGGATCTAATAAAGATCCAGTTAAAAAACAAAAGGCTAAATTAAAATCAAAATATCATGATAATCAGTGCTCCTCCTTGCTTACCTCAGCAAGTTACTCAGGAAGTAGCTTAGGCTGTAAAATCTAGGATTTCTTTTGATGGAGTCATACCTTGATTCTCTACTACCCTCATAAAAAGTGTGTCTCATCTCTGAAATCCCTCAAATTCTTTCCCAAGACTTCAAAATCACCAATGGTATTGTCTAGTATTATTCTAGTAATATCTTTATTTATTTATTTACTTGTCCATTTGTTTGTAGTTGTGATAGGGCAAATTAGGTAGCCAGGCGGCCCTAAGGGAGGTACAATTGACCTGGGAAGACTTTGTTAAATTTAAGTGAACCTTTTGTTGTAGTGGGTCCTATGTAATTGAATTCCCACACCTGTTCTCTGAGATTGGCTGGGAGGAGCACTGACAGGATTATTTTATTGTCAAATTCCTTACATTGATAAAATGATCTTGACATCACAGTTTCTGTAGTCAATCAGAGGTCCAAGTTATGATGTCAACTCCAAAAGTTATTTTTTCCATATAAAAAAGCCCACTTGCACTCCACTTGTTTGGGGTTTCATTAGGAGCCCTGCTCATTTTATGGCTACAGGTCATTCCCTCCTTTCTCTATGTTAACTTTAGTCCTGCCTTAATAGTATCTTCCTCCTTGTTAACGGTTGGTTCCCCTAGGGAATTTAGGTCTCATCTTGTAAATAACTATAAATCTCTTTTAAAAATTAACTCCCTGTCAGCAGTAGATTTAGAGATGGTCTAAGCCTACAAATAAATTCTTTTGAGATACTTTATGACACTGGCTTGAAACTCCAATGTATTTTGGTGGTCCAACTTTGTTCTCCAACATTTGATGGGCCATATGGGGAGAGTCTTGAAACACCAATATATTTGAGAGGTTCAGTGCTTCTGCTCCTTCATACCCAACCAGTTACTCATGATCAGAAGCAGCATGGTACAATGGATAGAAACTGGCTTTGAAATCAAGGAGACCTGGATTCATGTGTTGCCTCTAAAACACACTGGCTATGCAACTCTGGGTTAATACATGCAATCTTAAAATGCCCTAGGACAGAAGTATCAAAGAAACAGAAATGCCATACTGATATAGATTAAAATGTAATTGGTATTTTTAAAAATAAATTTAAAAAAAAACATAGAAACTATGTCACTATACAGCCCACAGGAATCCTTATGTAGAGATTAGTAGTCCCCATTTCTGTTTTAGTTTATATTAGTGCTCCGAGATTTTGTGTAAATGTAGAAACTTCAGAGAAGATTCCAATCTGCCTTGATAAAAAAAGGAATTTTCTCATTGGAAGTTCCTTATAACAATGATACGACATATCAGGTTTCTGTCTTATTCCTATAAGATCATGGAATTTAGAAGTGGAATGGACCTTAGAAATTGTAAATTCCTGAAAAGGAAAGGGCTAGGTTAAGACCATATAGCTGTTGACATGAGTCAACAGAAGAAGGTAGCAGTTAATGAAACTGATAAGCCTTTGTAGACTCCTTGTCCCAGATAGCTACATAGAGATAGATAAATAGATATAGATAACTATATATTATATATGTGACCATATATGATCATATACTATATATACATACATATATATATACATATATGTATGTGTGTATGTATGTATGTATATATATATATATATAATTAAAACTCTTTTCTTGCTGCTGGGACTAATAACTCAATCCTGTTATTATTTCTGAATCCTTCTTACTGGCCTGTGAAATGAGAGATGCTGGTTTTTTGTTTGTTTGTTTGTTTTTTTCCAAAAGGATGTCTAGATTTATTCTCCATGGGGGAAAAACAAACTATCTACTTATATTGGTTTGGAAAGTTTACTCTTTATTTCTTCCCCATTCCTCAAATAAGTATATTATAGTTATTTTTGCCTCTGGGACTTTGGTATTGTTGTTCCCATTGTCTAGAATGCCTCTTCTCACTTGTCCAAATTCTGTTCATTCTTCAAATGTTACCTCCCAAGAAGTCTTTCTTAATTGCTGTGTGTGAATACTTTTGGACTCTGAACCAAAGTTTTTCTTCTTTCGTGTTTTCCTTTTTTTGTATGCATATTTCTCCTCAAATTAAGTATAAGCTCCATAAGGACAGGTTCCTTGTTTTTCAAGGTTTCTATACCTCATAGTATAACATAGTAACCATTTAATTGACTTATTGGCTATCAATGGTAAAGTTCCATGCTATCAATTCCATGCTGCACAAGAAAAATCAGATCAAAAAGGGGAAAAAAGAGAAAGAAAAAAAAAGCAAACAACAACAACAAAAGGCAAAAATACTATGTTGTGATTTACATTCAGTCCCCACAATCCTCTTCCTTGATGTAGATGGCTCTCTCCAATACAAGTTTATTGGAATTGATCTGCATCACCTCATTGTTGAAAAGAGCCTCGTTCATCAGAGATGATCATCATGTAATCTTGTTGTTGCTGTGTACAATGTTCTTTTGGTTCTATTTAATTCACTCTGTGACACCATTTTGGAGAGTTTTCTTGGCAAAAATATTAGAGTGGTTTGCCATTTCCTTAGTTCATTTTACAGATGAAGAAATTGAGGCAAACAGGGTGAAATCACCTGATAAGGATCACACAGCTAATCAAATGTCTGAGGCTAGATTTGAAGTCAAAAATATGAGTTTTCCTGACTCCAAGCCTGTCTAGGCACTCTATCCACTGTGCCATCTAGCTGCCCCATGATTAATTTCTGGTGCCTGGAGAAATAAAAGAAATCTCCCTTGGAAAGCAAAAAGTCCTTCAATCATCTGGAATAGAGAGAGGCAGCTCTGTCTTGGGGGCTACTTGACCTACAAAGAGATTGGTGAGCAATGGAGGTCTGAAAATTGTGTTTCCTCAGCTAACAGGGCTGAATGATTTTAGTTTTTGAAAGCAACTCAGGAAGTCTACAAAGAACCAACATTATCAGGTCTCTTTCCTTTAATTACTCTGTTTCCCACATCCTGGAAGTAGAGATCCCTCAGTACATCATAGCTACTCTCCCAGAGCTGTCCATGTTCAGAACTGCTTTCATCATGGACCTGTGTCTGCCCACCTGCTCTCAGACTCCTGTTTTTCATGAGTTCCTCTTAAGATCCAGCTGAAGAAAAGGGCTCGAGGTGACTGAGAAAAAGAGAACTCTAGAGAGAATAAGGGAAGAGCTAAGGGTGTTAGATCTGAAAAGGAAATAACAATGTGTTTTTATGTACGAGGCTCAATACAAGATCCCTTTGACATTTGTGATCATTTGTCTGTGGCTCTACCTTCCAGGTTTGCTATGAGTAAAGCACTTCATAAACCTTAGGAAGTTATAGAAATGCAGGATTGGTATGGTATGCCCACTTATGGGTATCTGTGAATGTCTTTTCCCCTATCTTCCCATTTCAAATTCTAGGTCACCCCATGGAGAGTTATCTGAAATAGGGTACATCATTCCAGTGATGTGTCCAACTCAGGAATCCCTCTACCTAGGGAGTCCTACTGCTCAGCAGTCCATCTTTCTCCCCCAAAGAGTCCTGATCCCCTTCCCCATTATCCCATTTTAAAGTTCCTTCTAACCTTTCCAAGGGCTAGGATAAAAGGATCTTTAGACCTTGTTATTCAGTCATTTCAGTCATGTCTGATTCTTTGTGATTCCATTTTCTCAATAAAGACACTGGAGTAGTTGGTCATTTCCTTTACCAGATATTTTAACAGATGAGGAAACTGAGTCAAACAGGGTGAAGTGACTTGCCCAGGGACATACAAGTAGTAGGTATCTGAAGCTAGATTTGAAGTCAGGAAGATGAATCTTCCTGACTCTAGGCTGAGCACTCTATCCACTGCAGCATCACCTAGCTAACCTGTCTTTTTGCTTTGTTTTGTTTTTTCCTTTAAAAATTGTTTTTTCTGCTTATACATGTACATTCTTTATTTTTTTAAACACATTTCCTTATGAATCATGTTGGGAAAGAAAAATCAGAACAAAAGGGAAAAACCACAAGAGGAAAAAGAAAAACAGAAGAAAAAGAAAAAAAAAAGTGAACAGAGCATGTCTTGATTTAGATTCGATGTCCATAGTCTTTCTGTGGATTTGGAAGGCATTTTCCAAGCAGTTTATTGTGATTGCCTTGGATCACTGAACCACTGAGAAGTTTTTCATAGTTGATCATCAAACAATCTTGCAGTTGTTGAGTACAATGCATTTCTGATTCTGCTCATTTTGTTTAGCATCAATTCATGTAAATTTTCCCAAGTCTTTCTAAAATCAGCTTGTTTGTCACTTTTTTATAAAACAATAATATTCTATTACTTTCATTAAACCATAATTTATTTAGCCATTTCCCAATTGATAGCTGCCCTGTCTTTAGACCTAAATGGAATTAAAAACTCTAAAGTTTCAAGGCCCTGAACTCCCAGACCTTTTAAACCTGCATCTCTGCCCCCCTTTTCTGTGCTACATCCTCCTTCCTTGACCTTTCAGTCCTTTCTTTGGGAGTTACCATGGCAGTAGACAAAATACTGGACAAGAAGTCCATAGTGCTGTATTCTTTATACAAACTCCACAGCTCTAGTAGGGAAGACAAACTGCTTGGGCACTAAACCCTTCTTGGTGATTTTGGGGGCCTACTGGAGTACAAGCAGAATAGATATGGACAGATAGTCAACTTCTCAGTTTTCCATCTTCCCCCAAGATTTTCTGCTATATAGCTGTGTGACCCTGGGAAGATCATTTAACTCTGGCTCAGTCTCCTCACTTATAAAATGAACTGGAGAAGGAAATGGCAAGCAATTCCAGTATCTTTGCCAAGAAAAACCCAAATAAAGTCACAAAGAATTGGACATGATTGAAAACAACTGAACAACAATACTATTTATAAGACGAGAAAGTAGGCAAATAGACTGGTAATGCCTGGTGTCTTCTTCAACATTCTTTTGCTGATGGTAATAACTGGTGTCTTCTTCATCTATTCTTTCAGAATTTTCCCTCTTGTTAAAATCTTGAAAATGTCTTTAAAATCATTCCCTTCACTTGGATTTCTATATGCATAGAGGCAGGCCCAGCTGCTCTTTCTATCCCAAATTCTATCTTCTTAATAATGATGAATGTTATGAAAGAAATCATATAAAAGGTTTGATCAAGGAAATGGAAATAAGTTAGGCATGTATCAAGTATTGCACTAATACCCATGAAATGCTAAAAAGCCAGTTATATAACATGTCTATAGCATGCAAGATCGATCTTCTATGAAAGACGTAACAGTGAGTCCTTGTTGGTTCCCTTGTCAGAATGTAAATTTATTGCAAGTAGGGATTGTTTCATATCTTTTATTTGTACACACAATACTTTATACATAGTAGGTGCTTAATACATGTTTATTAATTGATTGAAAAACATGTATCAGTTGAAATAAAAGCCCCAAAACATGAGGTTCTCTCACCTTTTTCCTTTCAACTAGTTCTTTCTCTAAAGCCTATGCCTTTGATAAATCTATATAAAATTGTATGGATTTTTTAGAAATAATATTTTGTTTTTCCAAATACATGCATAGTTTTCAACATTGCAAAACCTTGTGTTCCAAATTTTTTCCCCTGTCCTCTTCCCTCCCCCCTTCCCAAGACAGCAATCTAATATGGGTTAAACATGTGCAATTCTTCTACACACATTTCCATATTCATCATGCTGCACAAAAAAAAATCAGATCAAAAGAAAAATAACACAAGAAAAGAAAAAAAACCTAAGCAAACAATAGCAACAATAAAAAAGTGAAAATATTATGCTTTGATCCACAATCATTCTCCATAGTTCTCTCTCTGGATGTGGATCGTACTTTCCACTTCAAATTTATTGGAATTGCCTTGAATCCACTCATTATTGAAAAGAACCAAATTTATTAACTTTTTTCTTGACCTGATAACAAACAATAAAAAAATTTATAAGTATCAAATATAAGAAATGAAACAATACCTACTTGTGAAGAGATTACATTCTCACAAAGTTCCTAAAATCTTACACAAATACAACTTACAGGAGTAAAAGGGACTTAAAGTTCATTTTCCCCAAGGCTTTCATCTTATAAATGAGGAAACTGAGGCTCATACACTAAGTGCCCTGCCCAAAGTCACATAGGCAATAGGTGATAGAGCTGTGATTTGAATTCAAGGGCACTTTTCTACCACTGCTTACCTTTCCATGTCCAAGTGAAAATGGATTGCTCTAAAGTAAGGTCCCTTAATTTGTCAGTCAGGAATTTGTTTGTTCTTGATCTTAATTTAGCAAATTGTATCTGACTATAATTGGTTTTTCCTTTGTAAACCTATTATTTTATTGCTATTGTTCATTTGATTGTGTCGAACTCCTTATGACCCCATAGACCACAGCACATCAGGCTCTTCTATCTTCCACCATTTTTCAGTCTGTCCAAGTTCACATTCATTGTTTCCATGACACTATCCATCTCATCCTCTACCATACCTTTTTTCTTTTATCTTCTAACTTTCCAAACACTAAAGTCTTTTCCAATGAGTTCTGTCTTCTCATTATGTGGCCAAAATAGTTAAGCTCAACTTCAGTATTTGACCTTTCAGTGGAAAGCCTGAATTAATTTCTTTCTATATTGACTGATTTGATCTCTATATTATGCCAAGACTTTTAAAATGTCTTCTCTTAATACCACAATTCAAAACAATTGATTCCATGATGTTCAAATTTCCTTATAATTTAACTCTCACATCCATATATTGCACCTGGAAACACAATAGCTCTGGCTATACGGACAGCAAAGTGATTTCTTTGCTTTTACTATGCTGTCCATATTTGACATGGCCTTTCTTCCAAGGAGCAAGTTTCTTTTAATTCCATGACTGCCATCACTTTCTATAGTGATCTTTGAATCCAAGAATGTAAAATCTGACATTGCTTCCATTTTCTTCTTCCAATATTTGCCAAGAAGTGATAGAGCCATTTGCCAAGATCTTAATTTTTTTTGGATATTAAACTTCAAGCTAGCTTTTATACTCTCCTCTTTTACCTCCCTCAAGAAAATGCTTAATTTTTCTTCATTTTCTGCCATCACAGTAGTGTCATCTGCATATCTCAGATTTCTGATATTTCTCCTGGCAACTTTAATTCCAGCTTTTGATTCATCCAGTCTGGCATTTTTTATGATGTATTCTGCATATAATTTAAATGAATAAAATAGCCTTATTAAACACCTTGTCCAATCTTCAACCAATCAGTTGTTCCATTTTTTTGGTTTTAACTGTTGCTTTTTGGCCCACATACACATTCCCCAGGAGACAAGTAAGATGATCTGGTGCTTCCATTTCTTTTAGGACTTGCCACATTTTGTTGTGATCCACACAGTCAGAAATTTTAATGTTATCAATGAAGCAGAAAGAGATTTTTTTTTCCTGGAGCTCCCTTGCTATTTCCATAACCCATCAAATGTTGGTGGCGATTTGGCCTTTAGTTCCTCTGCCTCTTTGAAAACCAGTCTGCTTTTCTGGTAATTCTCAAATCACATATTGTGAAAGTCTAGCTTGCAGAGTCTTAAACATAACCTTGCTGGCATGTGAAATGAGCTCAGTTGTTCAGTATTTCCCTTGGAATTTCTCTGTTCAGTTAAAACAAGATCTGACTGTGGCTCACATCATGAGATTCTTATTGCAAAATTCAACCTTTAATTAAAGAAAGTAGGGAAAGCTATAGGGCCATATAGATATGACACAAATAACATCCCTTATGAATAGGAAGTGGAGATGATGAATAGATTTAAGAGATTAGATCTGGTAATTAGAATGCTGGAAGGACTATGGACAGAGGTTTGCAATGTTGTACAGGAGACAGAAACAAAAAAAATTCTAAAGAAAGAAAGCAAAATGACTACATGATAAGGTTTAATAAATAGCTGAGGAAAGAAGAAAAGCAAAAGGTAAAGGTGAAAGGGAAAGTTATATCTAACTGATTTCTATTATAAATATTTAAAACACTACTCTGAGAAAAGATTTATAAGTTTCACCATAATGTTTCTTCAATCTTTGTCCATTTGTAATGTCTTAGGATTCCTTGGGTTTCCTTATCCTGTCCCTTCCAATATTTCCTACGCTAGACTTTCCTGAAGTCAGGGAAAACAAGACTCATGGTTTTGAGAAGAGGAGCCATTTACTAGGGTAAGGACATTACCTGGAAATAAAAGAAGCCTTACAAAAGCCCTGCTCTTTATATATAAGAGAATCCCAGAGAAACAAAGAGCCCAGAGTTCATCAAGTCATCCTTCCCCAAAACATCGTTAAAACCTCCTTCTTAAAGTCTAACTTAACTCTCTTGCTGCCTTTTAAACCCATGGCACTTAGTTCTCTACCTCTGGAGATGGAGAGCTAAGCAAACCTCCTACTTCTTCCTTATCCCTACGTAACACATCCTAATTTACTTTTATTTCCAACTTCCATGACCTTTCCATATAAGTTCTATTTTTCAACCTTTCATCATTTCTGATTCTTGGCTCTGTATCCTTTCCAGCTTTTCCAAATCCTTCTTAAATGTGACAGTTAAAATTAGACATGATAGCCTAGCCAAGGCCAAGTATAGTGGAAGGATTACTCTCCACATCTTTTGAGTTATAAGCTTTGTAATGCACCCCTCCCCATCACCCCTTAACTTAATGGTATCTATCTATTTATCTATCTATCTATCTATCTATCTATCTATCTATCTATCTATCTATCTAT